>DWME01000951.1:0-28129 GCA_018244795.1 Parelbella ahira ahira
CCACCCCTGCGCCCGGCCCTCGAACTGACGACATTAGCAGCCGCAGACGTAAGGCATACCCAGACGTTGACATAGGTAAAGATATATCTATCACCCACATATATACATATTGTCACGCCTATTTCCCACAGGGGTAGGCAAAGAGTTAGCGTTTTCACCTTCTACGTTCCGGGCAGATTTATTTCGCCTGTTTTACATTTATAGTCGTTATAAATGATGGTCTATTAAAGGAACTTTTGATCCGGCCATCTTTTAAGGTGTCACCGACTTATGTTTTTCTGCAACATACTTACATACAAGTTCATTTATAAAATTTTCTATTGTGACAAAAGGCATAGGTACTCAATGCCTAGATAGATAATGCTATTTTCTTCTAGTAACCTTAGAAGGATAATGAAAGAAATGTCCCTACTTAAAATTATTTATAGAATGAAACATAAGCACATGCTTATGTTAAAATTGTTACCTATATTCGATGCTAACTTTTCTCAGATTTGGGCAAGTGTGTAGGCGTGGATGGCGAACCGTTTGACAGATACTTAATATGACGTTGATACCTGTCATTTATCTGTCGAATGTCTTTGTTAGACATTTTCGGACGACTGATCAATTATGTGTCCAGATAGCATTACGAATGTCGTAATAATTAAGACATGGGCGAACTACTAGAAAACATATGCGTCTTTTTGTTCTCACGCATTAAATCTTACAAAGGTACTTACACAGACTTTTTCTACGTTTGTTTTTTATTTATAAGATGATCATTGCATTATACCTACTCGATTTAACTAATAGTCTTTATTTCTGCAGTCCTAAAACTAACTAAACACTAAGGATTTTGCTGCAACACATTCTAAAGGGACTAACCTAACCTAATCTAACCTACTGCTAAGGGCACTACCAATCCCATCCCAGTCCTGTTCGAGATTGGCTGCAGATATCCGTTGGCCATTGTTATCACAGAAAAAAAATTAATAAGCCCTAAGTTAGATACTTATTTAGTCTAATGTTAGCAATTTAATGGTTCCAACGTTAAAAGAAACAATCTAAATATAGATCTACGCCCTTCATAATAGCCGTCATTGCTTTAAAAACATGTCACAATGAAACTTACCGACCGGTTCATTGGTTTTGCTTTCAGTGGGTGTTTTATAAACATTTATCCCGCAATTTCTCGTGGGATAGAAGAAATTATACGGCTGTATTAGTAAATCGGTTACTTATAGATTTCTAGCTAAGAAAAATGCCGTTTAATCTGAAGCAATTGTTCTAACTTCAATTAGTTAACTTCAATTGAGTTATCTCTGTAATCGCATCGTTTGTTTAAGAAGGCATGGGGTGGGAGAGGAAGCAAAGTATTTTTTATGTAAATGTAGATTGTATTTATTAAATGAATTATCCGTTACGTTAACCTGGTCTATACATATATAAAAAGCTTCTCGTTTCTGTCACATACTACGATATCATGTATCTAATATCCAAATACAAATTATCAAATATATTTGTAAAATCGTTATCGTATGACTAACAACTTAATTAAGATGTTGGCAAAACTTTGAATAAAACACATGAAAAGTTACCAGAGGCAGGCGCGGGCGAAGGACCGTTAGCGGATATTATCGCTAAACTTACCAATTCCTGCGTCGACTTGCGAAACTCATCGCCGCGTTTTGTAAACGAAAACAGGTGGAACCGTAATAGCTGAAATCTGACGCTGCGGCTTGCGGCCGCGGCCTAAAAAACTGTACGTGTTTCAGTTTTTGAGTGTTTAACTAATTTGGATCAAAATTTGATCCTGTTTCGAGCTCGCTACAGTGATGGATACGATCAGCACTTGAATTAGTGACCTAATGGTTTTTTACCACAAACTTTTTCATCTTTCCTACATTGACACTGTTGTAAGTTTTGAAGGCTATTCTCAACTGTAGGTTTAACTTTTAAAGTAGATCATTATCATCAGCCACTTCCGTCCACTGCTGGACGTAGGCCTCTCCAATGACACGCCACTGAGCTCGATAAAATCGATTAAAATTAGATAATTGTACTAAAGTATTGTTAGTGTGTGCCTGCATACGATTGCTAGTATCGCGATCTGCACTGCTTTCTGGAAGGACATGTTTGAACATGTCGTAGTATTAGGTGTAATGCAGAGTCGTATTGTTGGAAGTAACACGTGACTCAAATCAAAAGGCTTTGATAGTATTAGCGCTACATTAATAAAAATTGTTTCTACTGAGTATTCATTGTAATTAAAATTTACGTATATCGGTTGATATTTCATTTATCGTATGTTAAAATCATTGAATATTTATGGTTATTACATTGATCGTTTATATTGTGCTCTATAATATTTAACATTGTTCTTTTATCATCACACCAGGTACCTTACGGGGTAGCTTAGGAACACCAAGTGCCAAATACCTCAATTCTCATTGTCTTGGTATGCTGCTACGTTCATTACTTTCATGACTCTGCCATCAGCCAGTTGACATTCTATATCGGTCCAAATCCTTCAAATGTGCTACCAATAAGTCTGTAATAGGAGAAGTACGCATTCTGACATAGTTCGCCCCGGAATTTGACACCATTAAGGCAACAAACTGAAATAAAACAAAGCGATTGGAATTCGCCTCGACCGATCGGATGTTTAAAGCGCCGTCCACGCCTACGGCCCTCCTGTGACATGTTCGTAACCTTTCCATTTAGAATATCTACATACATAGACTCTGTATGGTAGTGGTCTCAATAATAAATACTCCATTTAGAATATCTATGTGTGTATTCTATTATATTACCTATCAATGCGATGTGACGAGGAATTATGTTGACTTAGGATGCAATCTCAGATTACTTAATAAACTGTTATCGTTAGAAATAAAGACTGACATTGTTAAAGTTGATAGGCCCATAGATAAGGAGCAAAATTTATTACAGTTTTTAATATGTACTTTGAATTCGACTTCATTTATTTAATTTCTCTTGGAATTCTCTTAAAATAAGGTTCAAATTCTAACATTCTCAATTACAATCCTTAATATTCGTCCAAGCATATTAATAACCGTCTCAACTGCCGGTACATCAATCACGGTGTGAGCTCAACGTGGCAATTAAAATTATCGATGAGCAACGAACGTAGCGAATATTAAATAATGAATTGGCACACAATGGAGCGAAAACATTATATTGCGTTTCCGGCGCGCGAGCGGGGCGGCGCTGTAAGGGTTAGTGCGTGTGTCATTATTACCTTGCCTCGGCGCAATTAAAATTGTACGCTTAAGTAATATTTGTTTAAAATCACTAATTACGCGTCCGCTAATAAATACTTACACGCAACATCTGCTGCGCTTAATGGCTGCCGTGGAGCTGTAGAAATGGTTTATTTGCTACGCGCGGGCGGCCCACCTTATAATTTTCTGTCCGTGTGAGCACGGTTTTTATATGAACTTTATACATTGCTATTGTTCGAAGTTGTAAGCCCACTGATATGATACTATCTTTTATAAATTTACTAACAATAATATTAATTCTGTTTCCTATACAAGTGTTTATTGTCACACTATCCATATACACTTTATGTATTGTTCCAGCTGTAAGCAAAATGATATGGCTGCACCTGTCATAAATACTTTAGACGAATAGAAATATTAATTTAATTTCTATAGAAAGGTATCTTTTACAGATAAATGGAGATACTATGTTTGTGTTCGACTAGATAATTGATCGAATATATAAATCATGTCTTGCTAACCGTAAATAATTCCCATTTAAGTGGGAAAAATTAAAAACAAAAATTTATTGAAACTAGTTGTTTGGCGAGTCACAAGCCGTCCGTTATCTGAGATCTCGCCGCCGCGTCTAGGCCCGAGATATTAATCATCAGAATTGACAAAATCGTGCGAGTGTCGAAAATTTGACGCATCTGAACCTCGGACCTCCCAGGCAGAACGATATTTCACCCTATGCGCCTCGCCGCCCAGCCCCGCCCAGCCCGCTCATTAAGTGACTCTAATACACATCAATCTCTCACGCATTCTTCTAAATAAACAAAAAGAGCGTTGCAACAACGGCATGAAAATATTATTACTCGGATGTTATGCGAATAAAATAAGTGTGAACATTTTTTAAAATTTTAATTTAATATATTCTCTAAAACAGTTTCCTCTAAATACAGCTCTACTTATTTTATTTCACAATAACATAACATCAAAAGCATAACATCACGCCTGTATGTACCCGAAGGGCTACGCAGATTAGTGCTGTACTTTCACGTTTTCTCAGTTATGTTATATGTAGGTACATCCCATGAAATTCCACAACGTACTTTACTCAATATCATATTGATATAAAAGGCAATTTGTAGGCACAGAAAAACTACCTTACTTGCGACGTTGCCTGAAAAAGCGCTTCTGAAATCGGAACTGAGACACGAGCCCAGACACGATAATTAATTACCAAAACCTACAACCCGAGTATTCGACGCATAACGCGGACACAAGTCCCGCAATCAGGAGACACGACACACAGTCATTTGTCACCGCGCCTCACGCGTCAGCGCCCGCCCCATTCCATCATAATCGTCTTGAGATGGTACATCATCAAGTACGCGCAGATCACCAGTTGCATAGCCCGTGATCGACGTTAAATATAGTACTTTGAGATATCATTGAGCATGTAAAAAATAGTCAGTTTTATCTATGTTTAATAGAGATATATGTACATACGTGAACGGTGGAACTCATAATAAATATGAAATATATCTAGGTTATGTAAATAGAACTGTCATTGTAAATGTATACACACATATTTGTATGTATGTTGTGTATCACCGCACAGGCTCTTTTTAATTTGTGATTATATGGCCCTGTATGGAGATGTCCGAGGTTATTTATATTTCTAAAAGTATATTTCTTGCAAACCCAAACCGATGAAAGTGAATCATGATTCAGGATAACAAATGACAGTACTGTTCAGTAGTTTCTGAGAACGCAATGTAAAACTGTTGTTACTGACACTGACATGTCTTCAGCACAATGTAAATGATGCATTCGATAGTCATTGAATGTCGAGGTTTCGTTTCAAACGCGACGAGATGACAAGGTGTCATGTGTGCAGTGCGTGTGCGGTGGACATGTGAAGTAGCGAGTAGGTATAGCATCCGTCCAATACAACTAAATTAGCCCATGATTATTTTCATCGATTCTAAAACAGATATACCAACACGCCTGTATTTCTAGTAGGCAGAGGGGTGTATACACTCCTACAATTCACCTTTTATGTTATTTACTCCACTATGAAATAGGGGCTGAGCCTATCGCCATGCATCGGGCACAAATCCAAAAACCGTGTCAATAATAGACTCTAATAATAGTCTGATATAATTAAATTGCAATATATACAGCTTGTGTATCTATGTATTGATAGCGGAATTCTTGTCTGAGTATGAAGAGACAGAATTCTAAAACGTGTATCTAAGTATATGTAATGGAACGTTTTTTAAAATTATGATTGGCTTAGGTTAAAAAATATCCAATTTGGACTCAGTATTTTAGTTCAGACCGAAATCCAACCTGTGGGATACCTACTGGACTAGTTCGTACTAGCCAAGATCGAAATATCAGATTGAAGGGAATATAATTTCAAATAAAAAAATGTAATTAAAAAGTAAAAGGGGACAATTGAACTTTATGTAAGTCCCAATTGCGAATTTTTTTTACCAATATACAAATAATGCAATTAGGGTATTTAAGAAAGATACAAATGAGAAACATCGAAAGTTCTTAAAAAAGTGTAGAATTTCAAAGTGTAGAATACATGAGGCGACAGCCGAGAAATGACGACCGTGTCGCGCAGTGGCTGACGTTGACTTGGATATGTGATATTTGGTCTCACACATCTACCACACTAATGATACCACAGTGAGAGTTCAATATATAGAATTATAAACGTGCATTTTTCCTTTGCGATTATCAGTTTAAAATCATTATACATGTTTTATTTTATTTTATGTCTATCTTTTGAGGATTACAGGCGTTATGCTGTTTTTTTTATTTTATATTGCCTTATTGTATTGTTCCCTTACAATTATCTATTTAACGTCAGCATGTAAGTTTTATTTTATGTATGTATAGGCTAATAGGCTCACACCCTGCAGGTGAAACGTGGGGTTGTACTACAGTCCTCTGATTAACTCTTCGGAGAAACACAGGCGTAATCTCATGTTATATATATATAGTTTTGCAAAGATTTAAACACTGATAATTTTGATATGAAAATGAAACCTAGGCTACCGATACAGATTAGATACTTATATCTTCCTTCACGACTTTAATACCTTACTGTGGATAATTACAATCACTTTCAACCTCAACTCTATAAACTTAAACAAGTCAATAGATCGTCATCTTCGTCACATGTCAACCCTCTCTTCATGATTGAAGGTTATGTCATCAAGTTGATGTTTCGCAGAATTAATAATAGGTTTCCACTGCTGTCGGTCTTGGTCATATTGAATATTAGGAATTTAATAATAGTAAACGAACGGTATCTGTTATCAACTTGCCAATTGATAAAAGCTATTTTAATACGATTAAAGTTTTATGTATGTGCTAATATGTAAGTATAATATTATGTAGATATAAAACAATTAATTGACTAGTAATAATTGCTTTTGTATATAAGGCAATTTAATAGCAACGATGACCATAAAATTAGCTTTAAGCAGGACCATTAAATAATATGAAATATTCATGAAGTTGTCACTTTAAGTTTTCTAAACAAATCATTTACTCGCCAAGTAAGTTTATTCGCGATAATAGCAACAGTAGAATATAGAATACATTAGCATAGTAGGTATTAATATTAATTGTAACACAAATTGATTCTTCTCTGACTGTAATATATAAATGAAAATATATTATTATGATTGTCCGTTCTTTTTATTTTAATTATACAAGTGTTTAAAAGCAACCAATGCTCATATTAATAAAATTATGTACGAGAACAATAGAAAATTACGCAACATGTTAGATACAGAAATATGTTTATTGTATTTCAAAATAAAAACAAACTTTTAATATATTATATCGTCTTTATAAGTGACATTATTTGAAATATATAACGATTATAACATAAAGTCATATATGTACTTTACGGGATAGGCAGCAAGCAGAGTTCCAGATATCTCTATAATTACAGAATATCTTTTTCTACATTCATCATTTTTTCAAACACACGTGTCAATACACATGTAATATTTACACATTTTCGCTTTTATATCGAGAAGATAATGATAATTATTGAACATAAATCCCACAAAAGACGATATGACTAGTCAGCGTCAAACATCGCTAATGAGAACGGGTCGGAATCTGCAATCTCGCGCCATCTGTCCCTAATCAACGAATGGAGTTAATTAAATCGAGTTGGCAACATGGCGGCGGTATAATTGCTATTAATAAAGCGCTTTCCTGTATAATTAGACGGCCGCGCGCGGATTGGCTGTGGCGCCCTAATCACAACGTGATAACACCCGCTAATGGCACATTTCTATGCCATAAGCGACCTCACCATTTTTACCTATACCCCCACGAATCATTTAGGTATATTTACTTGAATATATATAATAGTTTGACCGAGTACAACAAATATCATTCATTTTGCAGTGAGCTGGCATTTGTTAGACTACCCTCAAAACGTGCCTTTTTTATTTTATTTTTTAACTGCCTGTACCGGATACTTATAATTATTTCTTAGGTATAATATGGTTCTCATGTAAATGATTGATGTTGTAATGAGAAATAAAGATCTTTAAACCGAATACCTCAGTGCATAAAAGTATAATACGCATGTCAAAATAACCGAGTGTCTAAGTGGCAAGGTTAAAGTTTTTACTGTAGAATTTATGATGTTCTACATTTGTTACGATGTATAATGTGTCTCTTATGGCTATAATTTTTTTTTGCTAATTAACAACTTTCTAGATACTCAGATCATTTTATTAATTATTATCGTAAAAATATTGTAGTATAATAAAACTTTAAATATAAATAAGCAACATAAGAATTAATACCAAATAAAAGTATTAAACATAACAAAAGTTAAAGTCGAAATACAATTTGTTAATACATAAAATACCAGAAGTGTTAATTTACGTATTGTAAATCTCTCACATGTGCAGAAAGAAAAACTAATTATTATTGATTCAGATAATGTGACAAATAATTATGACGTTTAGACATGTTAAAGTAGCGGACAATATCAATATTGTGTTAGGACGTCTTAATATAGAGGAAGCACGGGCGAGCGCGTGGCAATAGCGCGTTGAGAAGATTTATCAAACGCGACGCGCATGGGAACAATGATTGACGAGTTCGCACCTCGCTTCGTTCCTTAATTAAGACGACATGCGCTTGCGCACTGCTGGAATCCTTCGCGCGCATTTAACTCACCATCGTCGCACTAATTTTACCCCTTCCACGCAGTACTTGTTCATACTGCTCAATTCTAGTACTTTAATCAAGATTATCTATGCTAAAATGCGATTGTAATTCTGATAATTTTAAACCTGTGATAGGTATGTTTTATGTCCGCTATATTTTTTTGTCTACAACTTGAAGCTTATTTAAAGAATACGTCACATGGATCTATTTCGCTATGATTTAAATATGGAATGTAATTTACGAGCAACGTCTTGATATTGTCCATATAGCACTTTAACAATGTCATAACAATAACGAGACGTTGTAAAACGAACGCCCCTTATTTCTGTCTTCGGTATCTGCTCATTAAAACGGGTGTATTCAAGTCGGTGCGTCGTTTTGCTCGCACTCGCTTTTCCGCTAACTTTTGGGTGGTAGGATGATGGACGACGTCGGTGGTCATATATCATTGGGGCAATATATATCGCTGTGTGCCGAGTGTCGCCATTAACGCATACGTGCAATTGCCCGTGCGCTCGCGTTCTATCGCGAATACTATACAAGCCTCTCACAAATCGACGCGCGCGACTCCGGCTAAACGCGCATAAATCTTATTAATGGCATTCTTATTTTCGTCCTCTCTCCATCTCGCACAATCGCTAGTACGTACATCACACAACGCCTTTGTTAAATATTTCCGATATCTTTACAACGTGCTAGGATTAGAGATTAGTAACCGCTCAATCAAATGTGTATTGTAAATTATAACGAGCCGGGTGGTCTTATCCGCGTCATAAATGTACGATAGGTGTTGGGTTGTAGCAACATTTCTACGTTGCGCAAGATTTGATGGCGAATTGTCAATCGAGCTAGCGCGCCGACTCGCGCCGTACACAAAAAGTGAGAGGCCCACTCTGTTTGAAGCTACGTCTCAACTTACAAGCAGAGATTTGTTGTTTCCGTTCTCGCCGCCTCAATGACTACCATTTTATGTCGATTAGGAGATAGTGTTTCACGCGCCCGCTACCGACACCAGTTTTTGTGACACTCCTTTCTGCCTACAACGAGTTTATTATCACAGATCGTTTTTTATAAACGGTTTTTTTCTCTACTTTTTCTATTTCACTGCGATGTTCTTCTGGTTCTTGTTAGGCGCTTAATTATTTATTTATTTACGATATGCTTGGGACGCGATCCCCCTTGTTTGTGAACGGAGACCCGTAGCAGGAAACCGCAATGACGTATAAGAGTGTAATAGGAGGCATTAAGTACTTCAGCCAACCGCAGGCAATTTCACTAACACTAAACAAAAACATACACCTTTACAGAAATGTCTACCCATTCATCTTTCTCCAACGGGAGACATTAAAGAATGTCTCCGTTAAGAAGGGGAAGGGCCGAAATAGCTTAGAGTCATAGTCGTTTGGAGTAAAAGATGCCTTAAGCTTGTTTTCGTTAGAGAGGCTGAAAAAAATATCAAACGATTTTCGTCTGTATTGTCGTTTAACGCGCGTACGCTTTATACCTTTTTTATTATAAATACATACTTATTATTGCTGACGCCGTGTTTTTGTGGGGGAATGAAAATATAAGCCGAAAGAACCCTCTCGAGTAGGGACAACAGACATACCGAAACGATGTCGAAGTGGTATATATGTAAATGTAGGAAGAAATGCATTTGCTTTGACAGCAAGATCTTCATTAAAATATTCCTTATAATATCAACTGATGTACGTTGACAGTCTTTTCAGTTAAGCTTTAAAAGTCGAAAACGGCTACATTTTGTTTTAAGAACAATATTAGATATCGAGTGGAATAATGTATTCATATCGTCACGCCAATATAGGATAACGGTAGGCAGAGATCAAAAATTTCCAACGGCTGCGGTTTGGACAAAAATCTATCGCCCGCTCCACATTCCATTGAAATAATGCATGCAAGTAATCAAGACATTGATAGGCGTATCCATAATGGTTGTGTCGTAGGAGTAATTAGTGGCGATAATTCGCGATAACCTCACCACTAATGAGCAGACGACGATTGGTTCTGGGGCCAATCCGCGATAATACCGCAGCGGCCGAGTAATTGTCGAATAATTGCGCTAATGTGAAAATACACGCTTTAACAGAACAATAGAACGAGGAAGTCGCTATTGGTCGTATAGTTTCAAAAATATTTCCTTAATGAGCAACACGTTTTATATTTAGTGACTGGCTTTTAAACGTAACGAAAGCTAAAGGAAAAGGTATGGCGATATTTGCGTTGTTTATTGACTGTGAACATAGCATTACTGTGATTTCATTTATTACATCCGTTATTTTCTTTTCAAAATATCATTTAATTTTTATTTATTTTGAATTTTATGAACTGGATTTTACGCTCCATGGTAGTGTAAAGAGTTTAGTGTTGTATGAATTTTCTCAAGCATATGAACTTTCTTCTTTAAATATTGGTTGGATACCGGTGACAAAACTAATAGACTAGAACATATTTATGTGGATGCTAGTTCAGTAGCTAAAGTCAGAATTGCTAGATAAAACGATAGAATGGTTTTTGGTGTTAAGAGGAGAACATCAATATACAGTAGATATTCCTTTGTCGTAGGCGGATGTTTCCGACGGTGCGCGTGTCGTTCGCGGGGTGCCGCGCGGAGGCGCGCTACGCCGTGCTGCTGGACGTGGTGCCGGTGGACGGCAAGCGCTACCGCTACGCCTACCACCGCTCCTCGTGGCTGGTGGCCGGCAAGGCGGACCCGCCCGCGCCCGCGCGCCTCTACCCGCACCCCGACTCGCCCTTCGCCGGCGACCAGCTGCGCAAGCAGGTCGTCTCCTTCGAGAAGGTTAAGCTCACCAACAACGAGATGGATAAGAACGGACAGGTGAGACGACCGGCGTTACGCACACTATAGTCTATATGTTATAGATATTACACGTGACCATGTATAGAAAAAAAACATAAAACAAAATTCATCTTTCACATTTGCCACGATCATTTTAATCGAAGAATGGAGACGCGAAGAAAAAACGAGACATAATGAACACCTTGACACTACATCTCGCACATAAATTAAAAGTTGACACGACTCGGGATGAATCGTCGTCGCGTGGGCCACTTCCGTATGCGTGTGGCAATTTTATAGAATTACGGGTGAAATTGCAGCGCGGCGACACCCCGGGCGTTGGGGTAGTGTAATGAGAGCGTTCGCAACAAATTAGTCGCAGATGTCGCGCGCGACAGCCGGCACCGCCACCTCCGTCCAGACGCAGGTGTCGAGCCCTGCAAATGTCACATACACAACACCACATTGAACAGACCTGCAAAGCCTTAACTCGGTTAGCCTATAACCATAATCCTTACCCAGCTCTTGCTAGTATGGTTATTGTTTCTCGAATGAAGTCGCTGCCACGACAATTTGACGGTTTATGAAATGTTAACATGCATAAATAAAAGATCGGGGACTGGAAAATACCTACACATCACTATTTATCGTTCATTAATATTCACACCGTAATTATTATGTTGTCGATATCTTCGTGATATCATAGTGTCGTGTGTCTTAAGGTTATTGAATTGTCGTTATGAATGAATGAAACGCGTGACTTTGTTTTGAACGTGGCAGGCTCGGTGCACGTCCAACGGAACGGAACGATAGGCGGGGCGCTATGATGGATGAACCGACTCCATCGAAAACGCAACTAGTGTAATTGAGTGTAATTGACTTTCCATATTGCAAAGCGTGATCGTGGCCTTTGAGTCACGTATCTGCACAAATACACGGGATGCCGTTGAATTTAATGCGACAAGCGAATTAAATGTAGATAACCTTCTAGAAGTTTCTTTTCCAACGTTGACAAGTATTGGATGTAGTATTAAAATTAACTGGAATATCTATAGTTTAGTTTGAACATTTATAGTAAAGATCAGTGGCTTGTGGTTTAAATAGTTACAAATATCTGTGCAGGCAAGTAGAACCAGTGAGAAACAGAATGGAACGATCTGGGCGGAGCCGCATGATGAATGGTACCATCTTCAACTGAAAACGCAAGAAATATAATTGAATTCCTCGTAATGCAAACCGATAGTGATCGCGCAATTAGTTACGGTACACAAAAATTTACTGTCAAAAGTAATTTAATCACATCAATAATTAAGTTACTTTAAAAACTAATTGAGGTTCAGGTATTAAATTCGTCTTGAGATTTTTCATAGCTTCGTTGCTTAACTTAAATACCAAGTTAAAATCCTTTGAAAATTAACTACAAAGTGTATTTACTTATTTTTATTTATTTATTTATTTAAGTTTATTATTATTGCGTCTGCTTTTTTTTGTTTACGGGGGAGAAACCTTCAAAAGGTGCCCGGTATGATGGTATCATGGGAATGATACCGGGTTATGTGGGACTTTTACCGCACTAAGACACTGCCTAAGACACTCTTAAAACCATAACCCTATAGTGAAAGGTAACTGTAAAGAAACTCCAAATATTTGCAGCTTCAATATTTTCTTAAGCGAATCTTGAACAACGATATTTTATCACTACTCATCAATATGAAAGATGTTTAGGTTACAAAGATAAAAACACCTTTATCTTTTACTTGAGGAACTCCTCGTATTACGGAATCGATAAAACAAGTAATTAGTAATAAATTGGTTAACACGGAATAGACGGCGGTCGGTCGTAAATACCTACCTGTAACAATGTATCGGCCACGCAAGTCGACACCGCACGCGCGGGTCGCCTAATTGTGGAACAAAAACTCCCTGGAACCGGCGTATTAATCATTGAACCGCGATTTTACTGCCTCATTCGTATAATATGAAAATAACTTCGCATTTATACGATATATTCGTTTTTATGTCGAAATATCCTTCTTGATTACTCTATATGTTTTATAGAACTATGTAGAATTATATAGTCCACTCGTAATTTACCAAGGACATGTTCTTTGCTTACTTTAGATGAGTCTAGAGCTACGTGGAGTCATTTAGTTGACACATATAATTTAATGTTTTGAGTTGAGAATATGTTAGTAACAATTGAGAATTTTACAATATTATCGTTCAGTTTTAATATTTCATTAAGTTCTTACTCCTCACTAACCTCTGTCTTCATTGCGTGCAAACCCCAATGTATGTAAAACATAAAAACATATTGCATATAGACGTACCCCAGGTATGTACATACACGATTACCGGATTGGGGCTTTATAGCTACCGGACATTATTTAAGGGTTAGTTAAAGGCTTAATACAGTTTCGTGTGCTCGTATCGGGGTCAGAGCGCGCAATCGCATGAGAACAATCGAACGTGCGACGATGACGGGACACAATTATGTGCGCTGCGACTTTCTTTGACGTGTTTTTGTTCTAGTTCAAACGGCATAAGGTATGATTGAAATATGTTGCGGCAAGCATGTGACCTGAGTTTGTCTAGTACTTGTGGACTGAGCTGGTAATGATGGTTATGACAAAACATTGTATGAGTTTGAGTGTCAACATGTTTTACATTTCATTTTTTTATTATTATTATTCCATATAAGAAGAGGAGAATTAATAAGTCTTCTTACGGTGTGTCTACTTGCCATAAGTGCGTATAAAATTTCTTCTAAACCTTGTTGCTTAAAAACATAAAATGAGTGATAGATATTGCTATTATTTATCTATCACTAGACTTATTATAACTTTATTTAATTTGAGCAACCACTCAAATGTACATAGACGTATAAATTTAACATTTTGCTTAATCTTAAGATTTCAGTTAGTCACAGAATAAATACGGACATGTAAAAATATAACTATAATTAAATAAGTAACTACACTACTTAAGATAACAAGTAAGTATACTAACTTGGTTGTTTTGAGCAACATTTTGGATGAAATAAATCATCTTTATAATCTGTTAGTAGGTAGGTAATAAACGCACAGGAAATAAAAACTAAATCAATCACGAAGTAATCACTTATGATAAAGTATTTACCGAATTAATTCACGTTTTTTCGGGATGGTACTGGAACTACGAGTATAAGAGGTCCTTTATCAAGAGCTCTAGCTAGACAGACGCTTGACCGATAGAGATAGAAAGAATGTAAGATTTTTGGGTCAAGGTGCCGTCTGCCTATCAAGTAAAAGTTATGCCGTGATACAATAATTATACTCAAATTTTCAAGCGTCTCACAACTAACGCCTAATTGTTGAAAATATGGAAATTGCCAGTTCAGTATTCGCCCTCCGATGCTAACGACGAGCGGTCATGATGATTTATGTGTAGCATTTTGGCCGTTTATTATAGTAATGAGTATTGTTAAAACTAAATAATAAAAAGGTCGAAACATGTAATTATAACGATATTTTCAGAATTTCATTTGGCTTTGATTAATAGCACTGTATGTAGTTTATTATTTTATTGCCAAAATTTATTCACGCGTCACGAGTGTGTTTTTACCCTAATCGCTGAAGTGAAACTAGCGGTTCGTTTACTAGCGACAACAAAGCTGAACTTTACGGCGGAAAGCGGATTGTATGTGAAAAGAGCCTAAGTGTGTTGTAAAATAAAGTTATTTAAAATGTTCCTATTTAATTTACTTTTTTCGATTCAAAAAAAAATGTAACATCACGCTTGTCCTCCCCGAAGAGGTAGACACAAGAGTGTAGTACACTCCCACGTTTCACCAGTTACACTTACGTCCCATGGAATAAGAAGTGAGCCTATTGTCATACACCATAAGTGGATTTAAACGATTGGAACTAGCATTACAATGTATTTAACGTTGCTTAACAAAGTAACAGTTGTGGATGCACACAGCAAGGACATATATTTCAAAGTTTATGCGGTAGGTTTTTTAAAGAATGTAAGCCTATAAACCCGCAATTGCCTAGCGCAGCAGGCTGCTTTAACTTTTTTTATTCTGAGAGATTTATATTCAACATTGATGGTGACGATGATGATGATGATGATGATGGTAGGACATTTTTGTATCGACACGTAAAAGCACATACTATCAAAAACTCATCGAAATATTTTTTAGGTACAGCAACATAAAAAAAAAATTCGATTAATTTATGTCGTTCTAAATTTAAATTGAAACAAACCAACACGCATCATCTGAATCGAAGTACCGGTTGATGCCGCTCCGCACAGATTGCACGCGTCTCATTATCACAGCAATTCATCCCATTTATTACACGGGAATTATGTCGTTAGATGCTCCTTCGTGTTTATTTAACGTAAGGAACTCAAGTAGGTACAGTTGAGCAATTATAATACGCTTATGATGTGTACACTGTGGTTTTTATCGTGCACGCTGTTTCGTGCAAAATACACGATGATTATTTGCAACCTGCATCAGCGGACTGCGTCCCGATAATAAAAGGTTTTCTGCGCGCAATCTAAATGACGATTGATATTCGTCCGGGTTGAGTTTATACGGCGCTTATGACGTTTCGTTACATAGGTATACAAAATTGTACGACAATTTGAGGGATATTTTTTGTGATTGCTTAGTTTGTAAAATGTAAAATTTTGTTGTACCTATATGTATCGAGTATGAATTTGGAAGGGCATTTGTAAAGAAATAGGTTTTATTCGTTCATGTGAATAGAAAACTTACAGTCGTCATCAATACGAGGGAGTCGTATCTACAGCAAAAAAATTTGGGAGAAATTTAATTAAAAGATAGCGGCTTCGCATATGAATTAATATTAACTATTCGTACTTTATAATATATCAATCAAATAGTGACAGAGATAGTAACTTCTACTAATCGTTAACCAGTTGGATAAAATGATCACCGTTTTGATTTGCAAGAACCAGAAGATTTCGGGTTTATTTCGCAACTCGGCAGTTATCAGGATGCCTCAATTAATGTTATAGTTTTGGCGGGGGTGTTTCTATAATTCATTTTCTGTCTAAATCCTATTAAAAAAAAATCTGTCAACATTGTAATATCTTATTAACAATATGTTATCACGTTTGTTTCTTTTACATGTTCAATGAATAATATTCATGGTTAGTGTTTTTATCACTCGATTTTTATTACTCAGAAATAACACAAACATAGTGTAACTAGAGGACATATTTGCGTATACTAATACCTATAGATTGCTCATAGATTAAAATGCAAAGACAATTATCGCAAGAATTGCATGTTTTTGCATTAAATATCCATACAGTTAACACTGTGGGAAATTGAGCTGGATGATATTGTTAATTTTTGAATGTTAATTGATTCGAGGGGGGTTATTGGATGGTATTCAATTATAACGTGCGTTAACGCAGGTGAGTCTAGATGTTGGCGCTAGGTTCTACGGCGTTGGGAGTGAAGTAATTGGTGTAGGACGGCGTCGCGCCGCGGGAGCCCGGCCGACACCGAATAACTTAAACACTTAAGTTAATTCATAACCATCTCGGCTCACCTGTTCACGAACCGTTTTACATTTTTTTAAAATCACCGTTATCGTTATATACACGTTAACGACGAGAAAATATCAACAGTAATTAAAGAAGGCAAACGATCGCTCGCAATTGATGTTAGTCGTTGTTCATTAAGACCATCGCCGAACGACTCGTTGAGCGTTTTATTAATTTTTATTATCGCTCCGAGTACCGGCTTGATTGAAGATAGCGTGTTCAATCTTCAGCTTAGCGGTGTGGACTTTTTTTGCGTCTCCCGTCAGTGCTCGCTGCGACTGGATGGTTCTTAACTGTATCGCCTGTCGTTTGTTTGTTAGTAAACGCTGTTTCAGTCGTTACTTGTAAACAATCGCCAAAAAACTACCTTGACAAGATATTTGCTTAATGTGATTTATGTTGCGGATGACTGGAGCAGTTGTAATAATATAGTGTTAGTTTATAAGCCTATTGTTCATCACTTATTCCGTGATGGAGCGAGTAAGGTGGTTAAAATGTGAAAATATATTACACTCTTTTGCCTGTCTCTTCGGGTAGATACAGGCTTGACGTTACGTTTTAACAAGAATTATTCCACGTTATCCTAAATCTAAAAATATGTCTAAGATAAAACACAAAAATAATGAATTTTTTGGGTAAATAAAAGAACAGAAAACAAATACAAATTTTGTGGTTATTATTACACCATCACGCGAAGTTCCTTGCGGAGTAGGCAACTAGCACCGAGTGCCATCTCTATCTGTATAGACCTAACGGTCTACATTTATCACTCTCATCATCAAATATAATTGCGGTATAAATACGAATATAAGGTATAAATAAGGTACAAATACCAGTAATACAAATAAGGAAAACCGCATTGCGCAGTGAAGCGGTCAAATGAATTAAATTTAATGTCATAATACGGTCTCTACACACTGACGCGGACCGGAAGCGGCCGGTGCGTCTTTACCGCGGACTAAAGGGTCCACGTCTGACCCGTTATCGGGACACAATATCGATTATAAACGAGTTGTATGCGATTTTGATTAATGATTAACTAACAAGCAAAGCAACAGGATATAGATGTTGTTGGTGATTGCGTCAAAAAAGTGACGTTGTTTCCGAAGCGGGTTATTTAAATATCAGTTAAATAGTTGAAAGCATTTAAAAATATTAATGGTTTTTTTTACGTTTTGGACAGTTGTTTGTTTTAGATTGACACGTGTTTCTTGTTTGGTTTGTACCAAGAATAACATTTAAATTACTTTCGATTTATTGAAGTTTTTTCTTTATTTATTTATTTATTTAAATTTTTGTAGCACCTTAAACCAAGGATACAAGGGCGTACTTATTGCCTAATGGCATTCTCTCCCAGTCAACCCTGGGTGATGGATAGAGCATGTCGTAGGCGCAAAATAATGTGTAATAAATAATAATAAATTTATGCGTGAAGTTATAAATAAATATTGAATATCTTCTTCTTCATCATATTCTAGTGTTTAAAGAATAACAACTTCCTTTCTATATTAATTGGATTGCCACCTTTGATTGAAGATCATTGCAATTGATATCAAATGTATCCCTTTATATAAATTTTAAATATAAACTGTAGGTAACATATACAACAGTTTGCTGCGATATGAACGATATCTACATAACATATCTACACAATAAATGTGATCGGTATGTCCCTGTCTGATATTATTATTGATCGTCCCGTCGTGTCTATTATGGTGTAGGCATAAAGCTCTAGTACTAGTTGTTGATGATTCCTCTTTATACTATCGGAACATGGTATCAAAATAACCACGACGTCGCGTTTACGTGATTTTGACTAATGATTATTCAATCGACAGGTACTGGTAGCGTATCTATGAATGTCACATGTCAAAACGTTTGTAATACGTGACATTGGTAATGTAATTTATTTATTTCGCGTTACAATTTTTAATACTTACATTTGATTAATTGGAAAGAAACAATTGTGAAGTTGCCACACGCAGGTTATTAAAGTGTCACTGTTTACTGTATTAAATTGCTTTGCTTTAAAACTTTTAATATTATTGTACGAAAATATTGAAAACTTGTTAATAAGTGTAAGGAAACAACGATTCATCTGCCAGGTAGGTACAGTGTATTAGTTTTTATAAAGTGTAATAATTTATTGTATTATAGTTATTATATAGGTATAGGTATTATTATTCTTTTCAGTTTAAAACCTAAAATATACATATTTATAACAACATAATTGTATATAATGTTTTAATGAAACAACGACTAAGATTTTACATGGAATGTATTAAAGCCTTGCAATATCGTGGACACCCTATCATTTTTATGATGATTGATTCTGTTTTACTGTAAAACGTTAAATAATTATAAAGCTTAGTATATCTTCAAATAGATTCTTAAGATTTTAATAACTTTAAATAATGACAATGAAGGGCAATAGATATTTAAAAATTATAGATGCCAGGCGGTGCATAAAATTTAATTTATGGCAAAGGTGGCGAGCAGACGTAAAATCCAACAGATCTTACCTTGTTCGAGCCATCAGTGGCTCTCATTAGCAAAGCAGTATGAAATAAATATTCTCACACTGCATTGCCTTTAACACAAGTCGGTATAGTTGATAATAATAGAGCGGGAATCTCTGAAGGAATAAAAATTGCAATGTCCAACAATTCTCGTACATAAAACTCTACTAGTGATGTACCCAAGTTTGTTACACGATTATTATCGAACCTTTGCTGTTACGCAGAAAACGTTTACATCTCCGGCAGAACTGTTACAATGTTGCATATTATAAGCACGTAATAATTTGCAAGTACATGTAAGCTTGGTAATAGATGATTATTTTGGACTGTGCCAGATCAGTTCTCATGCAGGCTGTCAGTTATAGAGGTTTATTGATCGGAGTTGGTTAAGTTGATAGTTCTATGAAACTATAAGTGTAGAGTTCGAGTTAGTTGAATTTGTTTTGTATGTTATATGTGATGTAGGTTGGTTAATCTGTTGTCTGTTTGTTTATTCGGTCTCGCTTAGTGAACATGATACTTATTGTTGACTGCGGGCTATCGTATATATGTAGTTAGGTGGCCTACGATCCCGCGGTTTCAGGGTAAAACTGTTAAGTTGTCAGCGTGAGTACGAGTAAATATGGAGACCATTAGCGGTACCGCAGTTTTTAAGCTATGCTTACTCAGTGACTGCCTCGTTGATCGAGTGGTTGCAAGCGCTACTGCCGATTGGGGGGTCCTGGTTTCGGATATTATGGGATTTTTCTAATTTAGAATTCTAGTAGACGTAAACGTAACTGGTGAAACTTGGGAGTGTACCTACTACACTCCTCTGCCTACCCCTCCGGGGATTATAGGCGTGATGTTACTTACTCAGGAACTGGTTGGTTCTTTATGACCGAGATATGAAAATTAAGGTAGAGAAAAGGTTTAGAACATATGTTAATTTTTTATATAGAAAATCTATTAGATACTAATAAGATATATATACTTTTTCATTTAGTAATGTGTTATCTGCAATAAACTGAGCGTTTACGCAACAGATACAAAACAACGATTATTAGACTGTAGACTGAATTAATGATTTTCATTTTATTTTATTTAACGGCGTGTAAATTATAATTGTATATTTATAAAATTAAACCTTCCAAATGTTTACTGCTGTGCGATGCGACGCAGGTTTTTAACGTAAACTATCCGATGGAATGTGGTCTACGGGTAATAGGAACTGGTAGTCCCGTGCATTGTATGCAAATACATCTCGGCTCGGCTGAGGTGAGCTCATTTAGCGGAGTTATGGACGTCGGGTGTCGTTATGACGCGACGCCAACGATAGTGCGCCGCGTATTAATCAAACGCTGTAATGATACGCTAAGAACCCTCCGAGAGCTTGAGACGCGGACCTCGCGGGGGGGCGCCCGACGCGACATCGCATTTCTCACTTAAATTTGTGGCCGCGTTTGTTTTTCTCTCTCCCCGTCTCACTTCGTTTCGATCGGAGGCCTTTTTTTAATGTACCACTCCTCCTTTTTCATTCTGAGATGACGTTTATCGCGGCACCCCCGGTGACGGAGTCCGACGTGCGTGCCTCTATTTAAACGGCAATTGACCGGTTTTTTTCACATCACAGCCCGTGTCACTCTCTTTACGAGCGTATGTTTTGTACGGGAATATTTTATTGCCATCGATATTATGACGAACGTTGTGTACGCGTCTAAGTTATTTTAATGGTAGGTGTCGTTGTGATTTGAATATGAGAACCGGGCGTTAATAAAAGATGTGAGCTGTCAGTGGTGTAAAGGCTAGCTCGCTCAGTATTGCCGTGATTTATTCCCTGTCATTTATTACGGACCTTTGCCAATATATTCGCTGTGCGGGACCTGAAGTCGTTTTGATGTGACCTAAAATCTCGTTGGATATTGTGCCTAGGTATCTCGAAGCATGTTTTATATCGCCTTGTAAAATTTGTCGCACGTCAATACGCTGACGTAGGTAAATGGTTTCCTTGCTCGGGGTTCTACACGAATGATTTTGCTCCTTCAGGGTTGTTGATTTGTGCGAATTAGTTTTGTTCGGTGTTTAGGAATATGGTTTTATGGGATGAAGGCAATGCACAATATAAGTATACAGATATATTCATCTAATTAATTTTAGTTAACGGTTGCTTACGATATTGAGTGCAGAATAATCATTCGATTTTTTATTTTATATACATAGATACAGACTGATTGATCGTGAATTATTTATTTTTAGGAACGCAATAGCCTATCATAAACCATATTTGTAGACTGTTCGTACATGAATAAAATAAAATATTAGAAAACTTACCGTGTATAATTTGGAATTCTAATGTTATCAACAGAAATTTTATACACATGTAGTTTAAATGTGTTAATAATCATAATTTTCATAATCATTAGCGTATTAATATATTGAAACATAATTTGGTCGTTTTTTGGTATAAGTTATGTAAATCGATTGAAATCCGCTACTTTAAGTGTTCATATCTCACGGCTCTCGGGCGCTGTTGACTTAACCTTCGTGGCTGTGGACTGTCGCGCACAAAGTTGTTATACACGTGTATCGTCTTACTCGACGTATTCATACTGGGTCATAGTACACTTTCACCTGTTCGTGTGATTGTACATCATATTTTAAGTAAATATTGTCTTACGGTAATATCCCTACACATATGAATAAATACAGATTTATATACTTGAATAGAAAATATACACTTGCAAAAAGTACAGTTGTGCGGAAAGGACATCTGTGCGCGACTGTACGTCCTACGCAACGATGTTCTTTGAATCTGTTGACATCTTATATTGAATGGACACGTTTTGTTTGCATATATAAATTCATTATTTTTACTAGGTAACTGACAGACAGCATGATTTTACGGTTTTGTATGCGTACGTACGTACCTACATACTGCCCACGATTTTATTGAGTCGCGACGTTGAAAACAATACTTTAGAGGTATATACATACAATGCCTGTGTTAGTAGTATTTATTGATAAGGAATAAACGATATTTAATCAATGTAAAAGTGATAATTTTGGACCAATACTTTTGGTCCACATCAAAACACGTTTTTGCCATCGTTCAAAATATAGGCTTTACTAACAATTACAGGAGAAAGTATGTACGTATGTGGTAATACTTATCGTTCTATTGTTTCATAGTGAATTATAATAATTATTTCGTTATACCAAGTTCTATACCAGGTAAGCAGAAGGTAACAAATGCCAAATACTGTTATTAACCTGATGTGCCCCTTTTCATTTAATACTTACTTTTTCCATACATGCACTCCGGTTTCGGAATGTAAACTTTTTAGGGATTTCATTTTGTTTTTACTACCGCCATCTCTATCACGTAGTCTCTGTCACGTTATTAATATCTAAGTAAGCACCTACATATAAATTACAAATATAGATAAGCCTTGTACCTTTAGGTACTTGTCTTGTAAATTATAATTATTGAAGGGTCGGGTAATTTCCATTTTTAATTCTCATTTCTCATTCATTTTCTGTTTTAACTTTATTACGTTCTCATGTATGTAACCATACATACTAATATTGACAAGACCTTTAGAACACCGAAATTTTAGGTTTTCCGCTTTCTGGCAATTTACTCGATAATAACAGTAAGGTTATAGATAATACAGATATATGTATCTATGTATTGTTAACAACCGCCAGGAGTTGATTACGAATTATTACAAACAATACCGGCACAGTCTCACAAATTTCTATTAAATCTTACAATGGATTTTATTGCTATAACACTAAATACACAAATAATCACAATGACTAATTAACAGACTCTGAGTATAAATACAACAAGAAATAGCCTTAATAATAGTACGGCTCCAAAGTGAACTAAGTTCGATACAGCCTAACTGAAGCCTGAAGAAAGAGTGTCTCCCTAGCAGACCCCGACGCTGGTAGGTACTTATAGGGCCGCCACGGTACCCAAGCCAAGCTTCCCCCCGCACCGCGTGCTTGGGCTTCGCACCACCGGCGTGTCGGGCTGCCCTTGCGCCGAACGTCGATAAGGGTTGAAGTGCCGAGTAGATTTGTCACATAACATTCCAACCTAACATTCCAACGGCTTAACACTGAACGTTCCAACGAAATATCGTTCGACGGCAACGAGTGCTGCCACATGTTGGTGTTTATGTTAAGACCATAATTATATTTGCCCAGCTCGGCAAAAACAGGGATAGGTTATGTAGGAGAGCTGTGTATAAATGAGGCAATTTGTCGGCGCGGGGGTGGCAGAGGCGCAAATCCGCCATAAGCCGCGGCCCGCGCGCTAATCGAAATATCGACGGCCGCTACCCGACTTAGATAAATCTGTTTAGTTAATAACATAGCATAACATCTCGCTTGTATTTCCCTGAAATGGGACCCAGAGTAGTGTAGCACACTCCCACCACAAGATTTAGTTCCATCAGTTATGTTATTCCTCCCGCGGAATATGGTGTAAATCTATTACCGTAATATATATATCTATTATGTAACATACCTGTTTATTTAACACGATTGATTTATTTCAGCTTGTAGGTATAGGTTTTGAGAAATTTAACATCAGTACAATAAATATTTTGAATCCTTTGACACATCACGAAGGATACTATTTGAATTGAATAGTGTTTTGGAAAACATTTTGTGGTTAGTATCTACAGTGAAGTACAAAATCCATGTTAAGTAGTTATATCAGTCCTGTAAGTGAGGTATTAATAAATAATATTTGGCGACGGAGACCCCAAGCGAGTGAAATATTTACGTAAACAAGTGTATACAGCGCAGGTAGGTAAGTATAAATTGGGCAATTTGTAGGCGCGGGCTGGCGGAGGCGCAAATCCGCCATAAGCCGCGGCCGGCGCGCTAATCGAAATATCGACGCGGCTTATTCGGGATCCGCAGCCGACAGCCGATACTCGCCTTCCCACTTACGTACATATACTTACTTACCTATCGTGTAAAAAAGAAATAATAATAATCCATCCATTTATCGTTCCACTGTTGAAATATAGGTCTCCTCTCATATCGAGAGGGTTAGAGCCATAATCTGCCATGTACACATGTTTATTTCTTTATTTATTTGTTTCCCTGTAAAACCAAGCCTGTCTCACTCTATTACGTTAGCTGCTGAATATGAAGCTAATATCTGTGAGAGAGCTCACAGCCAATACCTATACACAAATACTACATACATTTTTATTTATTTATTGTCGCAATCTCGCCTAATGGCAAGGAAGTATTTGTACTAAGATGGAGCACGTATGTCTAAGAAAAGCCTATTGATTGATCTTGGCTTTGAAGAGTTTTAGATTATAATTAGGTACCTATATATCGACTGTAAAACTTAAAAGCGAAGATTTAAAACATGTCACATTGCTTCTATAGCATATTGGTCACCGTATACGAATGCGACTTGGAGGATATTAATCATTTATCTACATATTTTTATTCTGTTTTTACTTCTATAAAATATTAAGAGAATAATCGAAGCATATTTTATCTTGTATTCTATACCACGCAGCATATTATTCTGCTGGTTTTCGAAACAATAACTTAATATCGAATTGGTAAGTCAGAATATATTAACCATGGACACAAAAACAGTAATTTTTTCAAACATTTTTATATTTTCAATCACTACCAAGATAAACAATATATTTAGTGTAATAAATTGAAACAAGTGTCACTAACGGGCAGCTACAAAAAAACGAAGCGCGAGGGAACATTAAAATTTAATTTTACGCCTTGCGATTCAAGACGTGTTGTCGGCTCGGCGTTCAGCCGCCATCTGGCCCCCACTGTCCGCCATGTTCGCCCCACCCCAGGCCCTCCCACCGCCAGACCGCAATTACAGCCACGCGGTACCTTCAGCGCCGCAACATGTACTTTACTTCGCAGCCATTAAAGAATAATATCGCGTGCTGGAGTTAGAGGGGTGCAGTGGGAGGGCCCGCATCCCCTAGCCGTCGTCGCTAGCAGCTTATACGATTCTTCGTGCGCTCGCAAGGAGTTGTTGGCTCGCCTTCGCTGATACCTAATAGACCTTATAGGCTAGGTATGATTGATGCCTTGTCCTTCAAACACGCTTGATCGATCGCGTTTGTCTGATGCTTGTAATGTTATCTAGGTACGTGGGCAGGTACAATACCCGGCGTGCATTAAGCCCACAACATTACATAAAGTCATCCGATGATGTAATAAACGTTGATTGATTTTAATGACCTATACGAGCACTATTTATCAGTTGAAGTATAGTTAAGTCATATAAATAAATACCTTAATAATTAAAGAAAATGTGATAGACAGTAAGTAGATTTAACATGTAACGGGTAGATTTAATTTAAACTTTATATAAAAGGTAACTACTAAAGGTACTACAGGTAACTACTAAAAGGTACCTACGTAAAATCTTAACAGTAAAGGTTGTAGTTGTTTCTAGATAACTTTACAATGTATTAATGGGTAATACTATTTTATCACGATAGATCCATTACAGTGTAGGCAGAGAGCACTGGTTGCCGTATATCTCTATCCGTACAAACCTCAGAAACAATCACAATTGTGTATAGATAATATCTAATAATAAGCCAATAAATGATTTAAAATTGAACATTTTTAGTGTGGTATCAATGTAAGTAAAGTAAGTCCCTAATATATTAAATTGTGAATTTATTATTTCTGTAATAGTATGATGTTTGAACCTAGCAATTCACGGGTGATTAATCATAAAATAATTATAGATATGATATCGCTAGTACACCGTTGATAAGCTATTGACTAATAGGTGCGTATCTCTAATCATTAGCTACGATTGGGCGGGCGCTGATTCATTAGACAGGTGAGGAAATTAGAGACTGGAGATGACCGCTCCGCCCATGCAGTGCCGGTTCATGAGCCAGCCTGGTCACATGTAAAAAATGTATATTTCTGTTAAAATATTTTTTTAAATATTTTTTCGTTCCTCTGTCGTCTGTTCTTTTTGTAGGCAGAACTTACTTAAACTCATCTATCCCAAACAAAGCAGTCTGTTTTATACTGTATCTGTCGGTAACTAATACTTTTTATACTTACCTAAAACGTGATGCAACATCATCACTGTAATCCCCGTAGAGATGAACAGAGAAGTGCAGTACACTCCCACGTATTGCCAGACACTATTACGTTCCACCATGGAACAGCTGGTAACCTTATTGCTATATATTGGGCATAGATTATATATAATTATTTTTATCTTCTCATTCATTGTCTATATATCTTTATATTTGAACTATAGGAAAAGATTAGATTTCCATAGAAAACGAATAAATAAATTTATACGATAACATTAATATTGACACATTCAGTACCTAATATCCTATTTTATTGAAAGCGTTATGTAAATAAATGCACAGTTAGCCGCGACAGCTGGGCGGTTACGAAACTCATCTCTAGCTCATTATATATTAATTAATTCGGAGTAGGAAGTGATGTTCGTTCGTAATTAAAGTTCCGCCCTCTGTGTCCGACGCTAGGCGGCTACAGTAATACAATTTTGTAATAAAAAATAACTAGACAGCAAATTAATTAATTTATAGACGTTAATTATCTCATCAGCGTCGACTCGTGGACGTTTGCCGCGCGGCCCGACTGCTGTGGCCATGGGTTATGCGTTTATTTGGGACATTCTCTTTTGTATCGGCGCTGGCTAAAGCTATTATGCGAAATATTTTTGAGATCTCTTCTGTTGCTCCATACTTTCAGAGCCGTATTGTTGTGGTTTTTTCATGCAATCACCCAAAAACTATTATTTGAACTATTTTCAGTTACATAGATTAAGTGAAATGTCTGAACATAGATCTTGGTGTTATACAGAATGGATGGATAATCTCATGGAATATGGGTGAGGCTATTCCGCACACCGCGCACGAACCCAGACTAAGGGTTGCTACTGCGATTCCAACGTTAGAAAATCTAAAAGTATCCGACCTGATAAGCGCTCCCAGGATCTCTTAATCAGCAAATCCTCAAATAAATCTCTATATTTAACGTATTGCGCACGCTCTCACTATGCCTTAACCCTCTCATCATGAGAGGAGACCCTTATTCCAACAAAGGAATAATGATAAAAGGGCCAAACATTATTATTATTTTATGTCACTTTTGGCGCACCCGTCCCAATATATTCCTCAGTACGTGTAGCCGCCCTAAGCGTATCGCGGCGTCGCATCGCAGCCGGACAGCCGCCGCCCAATTAATTATCTCCGGCGTTACGTGATGAGAAATCACTGACACTATCGTTATAACATACTCGACGCATATTTAATTAATTAACGGGAACATTCTGTATGTACCCATTACTTGGTGTTGGTGTATTTCAACTGAAAACTGTAGCGCATGTGAATAAGCTTTGAAGTGTATTGAAATGTATATATCTACTGATATGTTGTTATAAATATTATTGATCAAAGGCTCTCTTTGAGCCTACTTTGGGATCAGATAGCCGTTTGTGAAATGTTTTAAGAATATACTAATTTTAACATTTCATTTAATTAATGCTATACTATTATACACTACTAGTATATTAATACTATACTACACTAATTATTACTGTACTACTAGTAATAACAGTAATAGCTAGAAATCTGGATCTGTATCCAAAAAAGCACAAAATCACCGGTGAATCGAGGAAGTGAACTGCACTCTTTTACCTACTTCTGCAGGGAATACAGGCGTCATGTTACTGTTTTTCAGTACTGTCTATAGCGGTCCATTGAATATGTTTGTGTCAGTGT
>DWME01000952.1:0-28122 GCA_018244795.1 Parelbella ahira ahira
GCACAATCGCGTAACTCGCGTGTAAATCGCCTTATTTGAACAATCTGCAAAGGTTGGCGCGCGTATCTCAACACAGATGAGGGATCATATTCGCGGTAATTTTTTGTTCCTCAAAATAGATTACATCCTCAAAAGAGATTATAACAACATTGAATATCAAACGTGTGCGATCAAAAGTATTGCTTACGAAAAGTCCCTTAAAGAATAGCACATATTGGTGAACGTCACTGTATCTTTTTGAAAACGTGCTTTTGTCTGCATACATTTCAAGAACATTGCGAAAACAGTGGTAGTTTCAGAATATCTATGTTTATTTCGGGAGAATTTGTTTAATTATAACAATAAAACATGTACCTAAGTAATAATAACAACAATAAAATATTGATAGAAGACTTGTGGATAAAAGAACAGATTACAGGTTATTATTGACATAGTTTCATAGAAAGCCCTTAATGTTAGATTAATTCTTTATCAACGGTAAGGAGATACATGGCATAAACATAACTGAAATAAATAAATTATGAACAGTAATAAAGTAGAAATCAATAAGTCAACAAAGCAATATTAAAAATATGTGACGGTACTTTTCAAATAGGTACATATTTCTATTTTTAGAGGAATGTTATTGATATTTAAAGTTAAAATTTGCTACAACTGTAGACATAAGGACTGTTACTATAAGCGCAGTTAGGATTAGTTAGTACATGTCCTATTTAAACAGACGCCATACCCTTCTTTTTTAAAAACAAGATCTTTGCCTCTATTATACATGTGGACACGAAAACAACCTTCAGATCGAAACACAAATCGTTTTAACAGCAATCGCTTCAAAGCAAAAACGTCACAGGTCATTATTAATACATACATATAGTTTCGTCAAATCATAGTAATATTCATACTTTGATCTATTGGACACTTTGAATATACCAGATTTATGAATTCCACTGCAACATGGCCGTGCCCCAATTGCGTAACAGCGCTTTGACTTTTTGGTATAAGAGTCGTTGTTTTAATTTATTCAGTCTAGTCTTCGACTGTTATGTTAATTTAATAATAATGTTAAGTTAAGTTTTAATAATCACATTTTACTATCTATATAAAAAATAACTTTCTGTATATAGGTACTTGCCAATAGTCAGTCATGGTACCACAAAACTGTCAGTCAAATAATAACTACGTGTATTTTAAGTACATTATATTCTGGGTCATATTGACGTCAACAAAAGTAACAATTTAGAAGAAATGAAAAAAAAATTACAATCGTCGAAAATGATTGCCTTCAATTGGACCGAACTCTTAATTCGTCATTCATGTTACATACGATTATTACCAATGATACTTCTTATCTTATGTACCAGCAAAGTTTGTTGGATGGAGTCAAAACTGATGAACAAAGAATCGATGAAAATAAAAAAAAAGCAACCTCATAAGTAAGAACTAGTGTATTTCTACTGTAAGCTGATTCTTATTAATTTCCAAGTGTTGCATTAAGATTTTAAGGTAATTTGAAATAAAAAATCGTATCGATAAATAATTTGATGTTCGAGATTAAATTGCTACACACTTCTCGATAGATTACAAAACGATTCAACATAAAGCTCGGCACATTGACGTATGAAAACACGATCATGGCTTTAAAACACGTAATTGCATTCGTAAGTACGATAACAGTCTCACAACCCACTGTGTGCAAAAAAACGATTTACAGTAATAACGTAACATCACGCTTGTAATCTCCGAGGGGGTAGGCAGCGTAGTATAGTACACTCCCACGTTTCACCAGTTACGTTTAAGTCCCATGGAATAGGTGATGAGCCTAGTGCCGTACACCGGGCGCAATTCCAGACTCCGAGTTACTGCTAGAAATTCTAAATTGGAAAAATCTGATAGCACCCGACCCGGAATTTGAATCCAGGTCCTCTGGATCGGCATTCACGCTTGCAACCATTCGACCAACGAGGCAGTCAACAGTAATAACTGATTAATCAAAATGTTCAAAATCATAATCAAAAGTGTAATCTGTGTTCACTTTAATAGCTTACTAGACGCTAGAGAATATTAATATTTATCAGTCTGTACCAAATTCAAAAGATGAAGGACTACATTATCTTGTGTACTAAAAAAGTTAAGTGTAATAAAGAAACGTCACTTTCTCTAAACTCCCGCCAAAACACTTTTGTATAGTTTGTTTCTTATTTTTTATCGAGTATAAACAAAAAGGCAAAAGTTTCCCGCGCATCGTGCGAGCAGTTCATTGCTCTTTGAGCGGTATTGAAATCTGTTAGATAAGCTGAATTTAAAATCATAATGGCTTTAATAATAACAAATCGTGATCTAAATTATTTCCATTATGATAAAAATTTTACCTGAAAAAAAATCTTAGTTTTTAAGTTATTTTCAGATTGGCAACATGTTTATTATAAGTATTTTAGGATAGAGATTGTCGAGTATGTACGATACGTACCTGTGTTATACAATAGTAAAACAAAACAGTGTTGCAGTAACATTTGTGGTGTTTACATGTCACTTTCCCGTACATAATACAGGCCACCTGCTATTAGGTAATACATCGATCCACAGTTGCCTATGCACATATGTACGTTTGATAGAAATAAATTCCTAACAATAATGGTACTCTTTATGCTTCTATAGCATGTGTGGTCGCTAGGTTTTTACGGGTCTCTCTCCCACAGCGAAGAGCGTGGGGCGTATCCAGTTCGCTGCTCCAGTTCCGATTGGAAAAGATACAATTTAATGGTCAAGTAAGAGCGCCTCAAATGTTTTTCTTAGCCGCCTGACGACTTTCGAGGATATTAAGGATGGTTACCTAACAGTAACAACTAGGATAGACTGTTTAATATGCCCAAGCACGAAAACGCTTGTGAAAATTTGTCAGTAACGGTTGCCTATTCGAGTGCTGACTACGCCCGGCATTGCTTAACTTTACAGATTCCTTGCTATTTGCCAATGCGTCAAGGCTCCGAGCAATTCATTAGCATGTTCCGTTACGCCTTATGTGTAAATAAAATAAATAGAATTTTAAAAACCTCAGTATAAATCATCAATTTCAACATTCGTATAGCTCTATTGTGCTATGTATAAGAGCTCATGAAATAATTATAAAATTTTGGCATTGTTTTCTACATACCTTGTTTTCATATCTACAAATCGTAATTTAGAGAACAGACAATAGTCATACACAAAGAATGGAATTCGAATATTTGTTTTGTATTCAATTGCGATTCGAAACCGCATTGATTATATAGAAATTGAAATTGTTGTATTTCATTTCATTTTGTAGTAGATTTATGCAATATCTATTTTAACACCGATTGCAGAAAAAAATGTGTAAAATTTATTCATTTTGATTGTTACTGGCATAATGTATTCAATTTAACTATTAAAGCTATATAGTTTGATATTAAAAAAAAGGAATCATCGTTATGTAGACATTCGATTTTTAACATGATGTTCAATATTCTGTAAACGAATATAAGCTATCGAAGACGCGATATGAGGCTACTAAGTGGCCGTCAAGATTAGCTCACGCCGTGAATCACTTCCTAGCGAAGTGGTCGAAATACCACTAGATGTAATTTACAGCTTAAACGGAAATAACCACTGTGTGGCTGAGACAACAAAGGCGGGAATGGCGTACGAATAAGCGCATTGGTTGTGTTAAGGTAAATTGGCGGGAACGACGACTCGATTTAGTGACGTGGCGATGTCTTGCCGTCTTGAATTGACGTTTACGGACAGTTTAACATACATACCTAAAACATTTCATCTGTCAACGGTGACAACGAAAAAAAATACAATTTAATGTTTTCAATTATTTATCTATGACCTTTATTAACTTTTATAATCGTTATTTGATATATTCACTGAAGTTAAATAAATCTCACTTAATATGCATAAAGTTAAAACTTTATGTCAATAATCACATTACAATAACACTGATGTCGATACCGGATTACGAAAGAAACCATAATATAACAAACACAATAAAAAAGAAGTTCTATTGACTTCCGTATAGCAGTTATTAAAACCAAACAACAGTTGATATGGTAATAGACACTTCAGACGTATAGAATTATAGATAGATAATTTAGTGAATTATGTAATTCATCTATGCACGAAGGTATACTTGATTCGTTATACCTACATCAGTTGTATAAACGTAGAGTCTTTGTCTCTACTACTATGGAATATTATTTTTTATGCAAGTTTTAACTTGAAAGCGAAGTGTTATCCTCATTTGCATAAAACTCGACGCAAAACACATAATGAGCGGAGCATACACACAAATGTTGTATCTTTTGCAAGAGAAAAGCGCTTTTAATAAAAATAATGGAGGTTTCTATATAATAACACTCCACTCCGTTACAATATTTCAACGATGAAAGCCACATTAATTTCGAGGAAGTCAAAAGATAAATGCACGTATTTTTCATGTCGCAACTTTCGATTAATACACTGTTAATATATTAGTGCACAGGGAATATAAAATAATTACGTATATATAAGCATTAGAATATTTCCAATACGCTTACGAATGTTCTACAACCTCAGTCACGGATATCTCATCGACTGGTACATCTCAACGAACATCGACTTCGCATAGAAATTATAGCGTTATAAAGATGTAAATGTGTAGGTTTCCTAACGATATTTTCCTTTACCTTTTTAGCAATTTAAACTATGTTTAACCATTCGAAAAGAGATTAATAATGGCCGATGTACCATAACACAGTATTTTATTCAAGATTAATACGTATAATTGTTTCGGGGAGAGCTTGTTAGCAAGGAAGTCATACAAGTCCATACGTACATATATCGCATACCTATTAATAAGAAGTCCTTGCGAGATCATTACTTCGAGAGCACGTGGAGCCGTGAGCAGTTCATATAACATGATGTACAGGTACTTACTACAGTCTGCCGCAAGTTTCAATACCGTCTGGTATGCGTATTAGGTATTTCTATTTGGTTAAAAAAACAAGATTGCGGTAGGTATACCTTTTTCAATTTACACAAATATAAAAATAGAGCATTCTAGAATCTGTACAAAGTCTTAGTTGTCATACCCATCTTCTTGTCTACTTGGAAATATAAATATTTAAAAAGTACGTTAGGCCTGTAAGAATATGGATACTTGGTAGTGGGTGCTTGTTGCCTACTCCGTAGACCTGGCGTAGCTATATAATGGGAATAAGTTTCAAACGTAAACTTAAGCAACATTCCTAGAAACATACGTAAATTAATTAGATAGCCATTTATAAATGTTTTATTTTCATAGACAAAGTATTACTTTATCGAGATATCAAATAATCATGGACATATTATGGTACTTGGGTCGTTTTAATAGGAAACGTTCTCGGCGCCTAATGATGTTCAATTGTTCAATATTTGCGCCTCCAAGGACTGTTACTTGAGGAGCCTATAAAGTCATAACACACACTGAAAATAAATTGACAGCAATTTGTTAATATTCCAAATTCAAAAGTCAAACTCCATAAAGATCACAGATAAAAAAGTTCTGTATAATCTGTGGCCATACTCGGTCGTGTTATATTTTTTCACTGCAAAATAAGACGCAAAAGCACTTTTTTAATAAGGACATCATTACTGCAGTGCTAGGGCCACGCTTCACGGTGGCTGCACACACACGCGCAGTGGCTGCCGTGAACCGCACCAAACAACCTGGCAACTGGCTGTATGGATATCAAAGTGGAACATAGCGGAATCTATCTATACATAATCTTTTAAGATTACATTGGTTTTTAATTTGCGAAATTAAATATGAAAAATACTAATAATTTAATTTTAAAGGTTCATCCATCGGTTGGTGGACGTATTATGTAGGTACTTCTTACTCGTACCTCTAATCATCATTGTAAGTTAGATGAATGATAATCACATTTCGAATTTTATAAAGAAACGTACAATTTAAAAAAGCTAAATGCTATTGCATATAACTTCCATCAAAAGTCCATTACAATCGGTGCATCCATTTTTAAATAATACGAAAGAAACACAAATAGAATATTAACAAAAAACTACAATTACGACAAAATCGCATAATAATTGTTTTATCAGTATGTAGGTAAACCAATTATAAAAGATTCACGCATAGGCACATAATAATGACATATATATTTATAAAATATAACGTTATAATAATAAATACAACGTAACATACATATAAAACAACATGTCGGGCATTGCGAACTGTGTATTTTTCATCTGCAAATCACAAGCAACAAACCCACCTCTCACCAGGTGGCTCAGCCCCCTTGCAGTAAAGGTCGGTTGGCATCACCGTCTCACCCGTTCTGCCGTCAAGCAGCTGTTTGAGCTGTATTGTTTCGGCATGTGTTTCGAAGTAAACGGCCACACGTTGGACAACGCATACATGTTTGATATACATAATATAAAGAAAGAAAAGCTAATCCCATCCACGTAAAAATCGTTAGCCATTTTCTTTTTATATCCACCTTTTTTTCTATGAAATATTGAATTTGCATTAGTGCACGACAAAATAGCACTTGACATAAAATAAGCAGGGAAATGTTAGCATTTAAATGGTTCTAGACCTAGATATGTAGTTCTAGTTTAACTTTACAAAAGCTCTTTTCTCATTTAAATCTTACAATTCGATTATTTGTATATAATACGATTTCAGATATGTGCGTAGATTGTAATTAAATTACTTTATTACCCTAGTTAAATTAACATCATAATTATTCAGGTAAAGAAATTGTAACACGCGAAATCCGTAATGTCTTTCAAAAATGGCTACCAAACTTCCGTTGCCTGACCGTCACGGCAATTAGCCACACGGCAGTCAGTCCGCCACGGCTCCTAAACTTGGAACTCAAAACAATAGCGGATGCAACATATATCTAGTATTCAGCAATATGCACACATTGCAAAATGATTACCTAAATACTGTTAGTATATACATTTCATTACAAGTAACTGCTACTGGCAACACCATCTTTAGTCAAAACGGATATTAACAATCGATGCGTTAAACAAAACCGTTAAAGTTCTAGTCTAGGATATACTCATACTTAAATTGAATAACAGTCAATACTATTTGTGAAGTAAAATGTGATTGCGCGCGACTTAATACTAACGGAAATGTTTTTAGAAGAAAGAGACGTTTAGGCACTTTTTATTTATTTTCGACCGGTACTGCAGTGTTCGATTTTATGTTTAAAAAATAAAACATTCTATAATTTTGAAGATAAAACAATTCATTTTAATAAAATTATTATTGATTTCAAATGATTTAACAATGATATTATATCATACCTGTCCAAATGGCAAGAAAACACAAAGTTACGAGTAGCTGCTGACTTTGGAATAACGATGCAATCGAAGTATGCTAAACGCTAGAGTTCGAAGTTTCAAATAAAGTTTTAATATAACTAAATTTGGAGGTGGCACTAAGATATAAGCTATAACGTGCCCTTTATGTAAAGATAGTTACTGTCTATAGTACCTATTCTTATTATAATAAGTATATATGTAGATATATAATATATTAAGTACACATGTACAGTTCACTGACTTTATATATACATTAAACTTAATATATGCAATGCTAACAAAATTTATAACAAATTAAAATAATTTTGAAATGTTGCCACAAAACATAATGAATATTAAAATATAAGAAAACGAAACCTGTAATCCCCAAAGGGGCGGGCAGAGGAGTGTAGTACACCTCCAAGTTCACCAGTTACGTTTTAAGTCCATGGAGTAGGTGGTGAGCCTATTGTCATACACCTGCACCGGCGCAGTAATAAAATATATCACCACTTGAAGATGCTTCAACTGCAATTGTAAAGTTCACTAAAAATTTTATTCTATAATCGACTCTAGTAAACAGTCTAAGCAAGCAAAGACAGAGGATTAGTGATAGACAGTAAGTGTTTACCGTCGCCTTTGCTGGTTTGTTACAATAGACAAGACGCCAATATGGCGCTGGCTTTTAAAAAGAGCTCTTTTCGCGCCTCTTAATGAATAGACTCGTATGTATGTTACAAGGATGCTCGACTTGTTTAGAATATTCTGATATGTGCAAATGTAAGCGAATTATATAGTTATGACCTCCCTTGCATATTTATCTATGTAAATAAATGAAATAATAGAGTTCTGCCGTTGTGCGCACATCACGCAAAAAGTACTGGATATATGTACATATCTGTGTAGGTATTTTTTTAGTTTGACTTCTTTATCGCTTGATCGTTATCGTTAACAGAAAATCTTACGATATCCAGTTTAATGTAAAGTTATAAAGGTTTTAAGAAACTACAATTATACTGATTTTTTAATATTAGAAAAGTATGTTTTCGTCTTTACTATTTTCTTGTTTACTGCTCTGTTCATAAAATATATTGTTAATATAAGAAACAACGCAGACGAAATAGCAGGTGTCAGCTCGTGCATAATAAGGTAATGTCTGGAGTATCTGGACGACCGAACTTTTGTCAACATTCCCAATTTCCAAAATCAATAGAATATTATCTCTGGATAGAACATTTACTAAGTTTAAGCACAGGGTAAAAATAACTGTTCAATATAAAGTAAAACTAACATTATTTACAGATTAAAGTACATCTTTTCCTTGCTAGTACAATATCAGAAACGCTAAACACTAATTCACAACATAATATGAAGCATATTATTTTTCTTTATAAATGATAATGCAGCAGTCAGTACAAGGAATAAAAACACGTCAACAAATTTACAATATGTACGTATTAAAGTCATCACAGACGAATTTATAATATACATATATTAATACATTATGCGATAATATATATGTATGTATATTACAAGCTAACTAACGCAGACAGTTGCTATGTTTTAATGTAGGTATACTTTGCGAACGTTATGTACACAATATGTATATCTCGCTATACCGAGATCCGTTTAGCTATACAATTCACACATTTTGACGATGTAAGAAAGAGATATATGCTATAGCTACGTGTGCTGTGACACTAACGTTGGTATAGAAAAGATATTGTAATATATCCCGATATATATAACATGCCTGGCTGTAATATACCTATATTATAACTCCGTCTGCTACGACCTTTACACGCCACATAGCACATATAACAAACAGATGCGTAAGCCAATCTTACTTTGCACTAGATCACGCGGGCAAAAACGACTCAGTTGACAGGGTTGACATCATTTAAAAAAAAAATATACATATAAGCAAATTTACGAATAGGTACAATACTTGGCAACACACTACACTCAATATTTTTATGGGTAGCTATTGAGATAACCTGTTATTTGTACTAAACTATACTAAGATTGTACATCGCGAAAGAAAACACTCATACACCACCTGTTACTACAGATATTGACTTACTTTCAAATTGCGCTTTGTACCAATAGGTACCAATAGGTACAAAGCGCGTTTTGTATGTATGTATGTATGTATGTACGTTCTGTTTAAATATAACTCGCCTTCAATTTCTAGGACCGAAAACAGTATTTGTCAAATGATCGGTACTTTCGCTGTGTGAACATACTATTCAGTCCTGTACAATTCTATCTACTCTTCTTCAAGCAACAAAAAAACTACTTCTTACTCTATTAGTCCTATTAACAGAGTCCGGGCTGAGTCCCTCAAGTAATTTGAAACTCAAGTTAAAGCTCCAATATTCTGTTTCATACTTTTTAAACTTTAATTCTATGCTTTACTGTTTTTTTTTCTGTTTCCTTTCTTTTTCAGTTTTCCTCTTTCATGTTCTCTATCTGAAATAGCCCGGTAGAAGCGGCTGAATAGCTTTAAAGTAGACGTCCTTTACCATCTCAGATGTATAATTTTAATGTAATTATGTCTTTACCAATAAAACGTACATTAAAACAATTAACAATAGTACATTTACTGTACATGTACAAGTTGTAAAAGAAACATTAATAGCGTATTTTGTTCACCTTCACGTATTAGGATATTTAGTCTGGTTATTGACAGAATATTATTATAACATATTATAATTTGCATTATCTTAAAAAAAATTTTATACCAGTTGACATCCCTACAAGCCTGCAGCCACTTGCTGACGCTGCATATCGGGTGGACGGTGCTACGGAATCGCGTTACTTTCCGTTATACGTGCTGTCTTGGGAATATTTCCGTCATATTCTATTATATAGAGTAGTATTATATTGTTATTCGACAGGGTACTTGTGTCTTGCTCATATGGTAGATACAGAGGGCTGGTATATTAGCTAGAAAACAGTTTTCATTTTCAGGTTTTCATGAAGTGCGCAACGATTACTGGAGCAAATTAAAAAAGGTCCTAGGTCCTAGGTTTAAATCCCGGGTCAAGTACTATTGGAATTTTCTAATTTAGAATTTCTAGGCTTACCACCTATCCCATGGGACTTAAATGTAACGCGTGAAACGTGGAAGTGTATTACAATACTCTGCCTACCTCTTCGGGGATTACAGGGGTGATGTTACGTTTATGTAATGTTATATAAATAATAATAATTATTATTATTATATCGCCAATGTCATTATTAATATCACAACCTTAAAGTACACATATTAAAAACGAAAATTGCGTAACTACTTTCAAATTTACACGAACACATTTACGTCTGACAAATTTACAAGTAACACACGAAAGCTGCAAATGCGTCTCAGCAAAAAAATAATCGAACAATAATCCTAGATTCGCGGCGTGCAATTGCGTCTGTCTGCTTTCACATTCGTAACGACCCGAGCGGCCAATTGCTGTTCACGCTCGAACACAGCTCAGTTACCATTCATATCTGCTGTACCTGTTCGATTATTGGCATACCTACTGAACGATAGACGATAGCAAGGTCTCAGTTGGAACATGTAATATATCTAAAGAATGTAAATACAGTACAATTACTATATTCGAGACACCATTACAGACTTCAGTTGACGAAGGTGTTTTGTTGCTTGTTTATAGATTTGTTGAAATAGGTGTATAATACATATCGGTGGTAGCGTATCCCTTAAACAAGACACCATTGTACACTACCTTCATTTATGTATGTATTTCAAACAATTTTGAAAGGCAACACGTACGAGGATAATACTTTTTCATTTATGTTATAAAGTGAATAACTTTAAAAGTCTTACATATCACCTTCATCCATTAACGTTTTATATTTAAAAGCAATAAATAAATATAGGTAATAAAGTAGCATAGCGGGCAATCTACTGAGAAGATGTAAAATTGGAATACTACACTCCTCTGCTTACCCCTTTAGCGAAATACAAGTGTAATGTTATGTTTAATTGTGAGCAGAGTTTGCTTTGATCTTTCAAAAAAGAATCTTCTAGATATGGACCCCAACCTCCTGCCACATGACGTGGTTAACAGATAACTTCAAAGATAAAGACCAAGACAATAAACGTTATTTCTCTAACAAACAAAATTGCGGCCAAGGTGAGGTTAGCGACACGAGCTGATGACTTGTCAACAGATCTGCGGTCACCTTGAATACCTTTTGTCTAGTTTAATAAACTCCTATATATGTACGACTATTTTTAAGCGTTAAATTTAAAAAAAAAACGTTACATCACACCTATAATCCCCGAATTGGGCAGAGAACTGTAGTACACTCTCATGTTTTATCAATCAGATTTACGTTCCACTATGGAACGGATGATGAGCTTATTGCAATGCCTATTAAATTTATAAGAATATCGTATCGTACGCAAAGAATATTCGTAATGTTTGGTATATTTTGGTAGTTGACATTTTTTGATTTGATTTTGGCATTTTCTGCTACAAACTGTAAAATAATGGCATTGCCTGCCGGCATCAATTTTTCCCGATTATTCAACCTGACATTATTCAAGACAAGAGTAAATTTCAGCTCCTTCTAGACAAGTATGCAACATCCTAGGCTATAACTCCATACTTCAAATGTGTGCCTATTATTATTTTAATAAACTGTTGCCTTGATGTATATTGCTGTAAATAGTTAGTGATAAATAATTTATTGAGTGTTCTCGTTTAAATTTAAATAACTGTTATGAATGTCTTCTGTAGATACAATTTGTTAAGTTTTCAACACGATTTATAACTTTTCTAAGTCAGTAAGTGAATAGTACGAATCGTAATCATAATTATTATAGTTCTTCGGAACAAGAAGAAACTATTGTAATAAGGCATCGTTCAATAGGCCGTTTCCCCATATTTCGAAACTTTTTTGGACACTTGCAATTCTTGACTTATTCCCATTCTTTTGAGCAATTCTCAGACAAACCACTGTCCCCTAAAAATAAAAAATTTAATGGAATGATCAAACCTTAGATTATAGATCAATCAAAAAGTTTCAAAATGACACACAAAGAGTTTCAGTTAAATATTAATCTGAATCACACGAACACAAAGTAAAAATTACTTTTTTTAGGTCAAGCAAGGCCAGATGTGGTGCAGTGACAATTTTAGAAGTCGCTACTCAGTTGTCACGAAGTTGTGTTACATTAGTTTGATATTCTTAGAATGGCTACATATTATACGAATGTGTCAATGTCATATATTAAAGAAACGTGTTTTATAAATCTATTCATATCAGCAAATAAAAAGAAACGTTACCTAAGTATAATTTGAGACTGACAGTCATAGGTAACATAAACAATTTTTCGTGAACACCTGGATTTTTGGAATATTACAACATCATACATGCTCTGATTTTTACTTGTGTCGCTACTTTTTCAATAAAATAATTTTTAGGTTAGGAACAGAAAAATGTTCTACATAATTTAAAAATATTACCGAAAAACTACTTTCAACAAAAGCATTCTCCACATTGAAAATAAATGAAACCTGTTGTTATCTCACAGCAAATAATGAATGGCGCTGGAAGAAAATCTAATTGTCAGAAACAAAACGCTGGGAACGTGCCTGAGACCACAGCATCACCTCTAGCACCACATATTGCGAACTTTTGTAGGCTATGGGAAAAGATACATAATGTCTTCGCACGCGTACACTATACCAGTATAGCCATACGTCTAGTTTACAACCGGACTGAATTTTGACAATACATTCATATCTATTTCTAAACGAAAACAACATATCCGACCTACCTAAATCTGTTTAATAAAAAGATAAAAGATTCATTATGCTATTAGGTAGAATAAGACAAACTTATTTAACAATTTTGAGAAAATGAAGTCTATTCTTTAAAACTCATAATGCATATGTAACCAACCAATGTGACAATTGATACAAGAAGGGAGGAATTAGTTACAAATAGATAGATCTGTAGAATGTTATGGTGATTATTTATTGGCTATGGTCGGTGTTGAGCGACGACGAATATAAGCATCATTACCACAATATACATATGTAATTCAGATCGGTTTTCAAAAGATAATAAGACAATATAGATAGATTAAAACGTACCCTATTACGCTACAGAAAATATACCAATAACAGATGGCAATCCAAAAACAAATTAACGGTTATCTTATGGAAATACTCATTGATACCTCAACATTTGCATCCTCATAATCTTTTATAAATTATTTTCAAATGCATTTACTCTCATAGAATGATAAATTTCAACATATAACGCATAATTTACTATATTTTTAAGACCCCAAGCTCATTTTTATTGTTTAGTTATACCTTGTCAAGCTGAACGTAGGAATGGTCGCACTATACAGACGCCTGCAACGCTGGCTGCCGGCGATCTTTGTTCGATCACCACAATGAGTTTCACCTAGTTATGAGTGAATTAATCATTGTTTGTTGCGCACCTACTGCAGTGTATTTGCTACTGTACTTACAATTTCATAACGATGTGTGCAGTTTATATTTAAACCGTAGCGCGACATTTACCCAAAACGTATGTTAAATTGGCAGGTTACTGCCGTACTCACTGGTTCAATTCAATTTTTGCAAAAGTTGACTGATAGTTTATAGACAAAGTGAAAGCTTAGTGGTTTAGAATCCAGCCTTTCACTCTGAACGTCCCGTGTTCAAATCCTAGTGCGCAGCTCTTTTTTAGTAATATTTTAAGGTTTCATGACATAAATATAACTTTAAAATTATCGTGGGGAAATCTGTACACCTCAAAGCTTTCTATGATACTTTTGAAGACGTGTCGTCTGCCATCCGGCATTAGGGCAGCGTGGCAAACATTGCCTTAACCCGTCTCATTCTAAAAGACCCGTGTTCAATGACAAAAATATGCGCTGATGTTGGTATGACAAACACGAGTTTTATTAATAATACTATAACCATAATATTACGTCTATTTTCCCCGAAGTGGTAGGCAGAGGAGTTAAGGACTAAAACGTTTCTTGTTGTTGTTTTATACATCCCACGAAATAGCGGGTGAAAATTATATAATACAAACAGCCTATTTCATAAAATACAGTGTGTGTTACGAAAGTGTTCATACGTATAGACAAGGAGGGTTTTTGAAAAGTGCAACTTTTTTAAAAGAACTAAAAAAAAGCAAAACAATAGCGCGTCGTATCTGCGTTGCAATGCAAGTGGCACGCAATACTGCTCCAAGAGCACTCCGCCTGTTAATAACTGCCACGAGAGACTCTCCTCTTGGCAGTCCTTAAGGCATTCCGGTTCAGTCCTGCCGAGCAACTCGGAACTAACAACTGACAATGGAGTTTAGTTGTTGGGGGCTCGTCAGACTAGTTCCGTACTTGAAAGTTAAATAGAAGTAACTGGGAAAGGTATTGTTTCTATGTTACATAATGTAAATGAATGAATGAAAAACTTTTTTAAATTGATGTTGTACTCAGCCATTTAATGTAAAGTAGGCCATTTTCACTTCCACGTATCTTCAATAACCCTGTAATTAAATAAACAAACTAATACAATTAATTAGAACCTTATATTTTTGAAACGGGTTTTTTTATTTATGTTATACAAAAGTGAACACGGAAGCTCATAATAATAAAAAATCCAAGATGTCTGTCATAAAATGTAGTAGTTTAATATTTGATATCTCGAGATAATAATATTTACACTGGTCTGTCCGCTCTCAAGTATAAATCAACTTGAGACTTATTAAAAGAAAATAAACATTGGGCGGAACGTGGTAGGGTAAATAAGATAAAAATATCACGAGTCGTGTTCAGTTCACGAGGGTTCCGCGTATAAACAGCTCTTAGAGATAAGTAAGTGCATCGTTTGGGTTTATAAAGCTTGGCGTGACCAAAATGTTAAAATACTTTGTCACTTTTGTTTATTTATAAGTTAAGAAATTTTTGATATATTTAAAAAGTGAATAATACGAGGTTAGGGATGATAAAATCTATATATTATTATTATTATTTTTTATGAGTGAAAATAAATCTTTGTAGCCATTTTTAAGAAATTGCGTGCACAAAAGATTGTAAGACTTGGCATGGTTAAAGTTTGAAGGAGTGCAGAGAGCCAAAAGTTGATATGTAATATGTACTACAAATAGATCCTTTACTTTTAATTTAAAACGAATATGTTTACACTGATACCGTCGATGACCTGTCGTCAATTACTAGTAGCTTAGAGCCTCTAAGTTAGAGGTATGACTTATAGAAGTGTACTGTGGAAATAGAACCACAATAACGTGCATATTGTATTTTTAAATGGTTGAATTTCTATCATTACTGGCCACTAATTTATAAAAAAAAATCATTTTTAATTGTAATTGGATTAAAATTTTAATTACTTACAAGCAAAAACAATTGATAAGATTGTATGGGACACATAGACGAACTGACGGACAGGAGTCTCCGAAACGATAAATGAAGAAGGCAGATTTTATAACAATAGAGATATTTTCCACTGTATGCCCTCTGCTTCACCCATAAGGGACCTGATTTGGTGATATAATAATAATAAAATTATTTACATGAATGGAAACCAAAAGCTTCATTGTATGGAATTTGCCAAATGGATGAAGTTAACCTTATTTTCATAACATTTTTTTCGCCTAAACAGATAAGATAAAAACTAGATTCAGTACATACAAATTACATAGAGCTCGTAACGTCTAAACATAACGAACTTTATAATTAAAACATTTAGTGGACATCTTTTCGTCTCTAATTCTAATTTTTTGAAGCTACTCAATAATACCTTGTAGGACCTGGGAATGAAGCCCAGTACCTTTTTCTCAGCAGCCGCGTTTGCAACCAGTGGAACAAGGATCCAGTAAAATATTGCGTTTTTATATGTGCTAAACAGTTTAAAATCTACTATATCTGTTAAAAGCACTATTAAATGTTTAATAGTTATGTATGCGTTCCTTTGAACTCGAGCGGGCAATAAAATTAAAATTTTATCAAAACTGGGTCGTGCGTAAGCAGATTCAAAGATTACTGAATTGCGCTTCACGGTTTTAATGGGATTCAAGAAAATAAAACAAGCGCTTAAAGTCAAATTTATTACAAGTTAATATGGTTACTGATAACTATTAAATCAAAGATTTGAAATCTGATATCTACATAAATGAACGTTCTCAAACACCATATTCTAAATATATAATATATTCTAAATGAACGGTAAGTCACACCTTAGGTATCTTTTAAGCAAACACTAAACATATTACAAGAATAAAATTAATTTCTTTCGAAGAGTAAAATATTATAGGCCCTATTGTAGCATCTGCAATTTTAACCTTATGTTATTTTTGGGAAAGGTGGGTTATATTCGCCTTTCGGAACATCTTGTCCCGAAAGGATAATAATAAAATATATTATAGTAAAAAGCTCTTGTTTCGGCCAGTGGATGCAGGGATGTTGACTGGATTCGAATTAGGCCAAGGTCGGTATAGCCAAGAGGCCAGAGGGCGAAGAGCGCGCGAATATGGCGAATTGAGTTCGCCGCTCAAAGTGCTTTTTTTTTAAATTAGATATACGTAGGCCATTACATTTTATCTCATCAGCTATTTTAATTTCAGTTCATATAAAAATAAAAATATATTGGTAATCATTAGACTAGTTAATATTAATTGTCATTGAATAAAACAAGTACGTGTACCAAAGTAATATATAAATCATAATTAACGAAATTCGTTTTGTGTTGCCTCTTTTAAGTATGCTTTTCATAATTACAAATATTACATCATATTGTATTAGAATAACTTATGGAAAAAAATTATTTTTGAATATTCCACAAGAAACAGATTAACAAGGCGAACTATACATATAGGAAAAAATGTTTATTTATGTTTAATGGACCATTTAAACATTTAGTCTGTGGGGGGTGGTTACGGGGTTTTTGTCTATAATACCGACGGTATGATAATCTATGAAAGGCTACAGGCGGAAGCCAGATGCAGCAAGCCAAGGACAAGGCGCAATGGCGCTCGTTAGACGAGGCCCTCTGTCCAGAAATGGACAATAGGCTGATTATGATAACATAAAAATGTTGTATGTTGATATCTAATATAATAGTGTAACTGAAGCATTTAATTTAATATTAAACATTAAAAAATTAACATATTTTTTAAAATTTCAAATAATAATGTTTATTTTTCAATTTTGTACCTTGAACATGGACTTTTGTTACAAATCTTAAGCACAGTGAGAATAATTTTCGTATGTACATATATTGCTAACTTTATTGAGCTCCATCTCATAAAGGTTGCAAGCTTGAATGTTGGAAAAGATAACGACCCTTTCTTCCGCGCCAAAACGTATTTTGGCGGAAATAGGTCAAGGCTGCCACTGCGGTGTTTGGAAGTATACGCCACAAGGATTACTAACTGCCATTAAGATTAAAAAATGTATACCATTCCATTCTTACACAACAAAAACACGAAAGAAAATCACGTGAGGTGAAATAATCGAGAAAATGAAAAATAACACGGGTTAGTAAATTTATTAAAATAAACATCAGTGCATTACATATAAATAAAATATAACCCCGTAATTTTAAAAAAGCAAATCATGCAATGTATTGATACAATTTCTCTGTGCCTCAACCTAGGGAACAGAAGATGGCATGAATAGAAAATTAAACGGTTTAGTTTAAAAACGAAAAATAAATAAGATATATAAGAAAGCATAGACAATGCGTAATCGTTCATCAATAAGTACAATAGAGATATATATGAGATAGCGTAATGACCCAGTTAAAGTAAAGATAATATAGGCATACAATAAATTGTTTCAGGTCGTTTATAAACACATGAATGGGAATTATAATGAAATGTATTTTAATGAGAACATTATGAGGGTATTAACGATTAGGCGGGTAATTACGGCGTGTGAAAAAATGTCGTAAAACGTGCAAGATAATTGTTATTGTAAATTTTAGCTTTAATATAAATATTTGTTACAACTTTGTACTACAAAAATTTTTTGGCTATTTATTTAAAGTTATATTGTGTATACCATTCATGTTACATGTTCATTTAAATATAAATTTTGGGGTATAAAATTAATTTAAAAACAATATACGTAATTTAATTTAATCCCTTTTTGTTATGATCATTATACATCATGGAATATTAGTAATGCAACGAAGAATAACGTCTTGGAAGAAATTAGTAGATTCAAAAAGAATGAATAAATACAGAGCCATGAATAAAGAAAAGTTGTTTGTTAGAACATTATACATAGATATGTCGACGGTAAACAAAAAGAAGAAGAAATATAACAAAACATTGTTCAACAACTTTGACTCGTTTCTTTTGAACTGACTGTCAAAGGTGCTTTATATATATGAAGTTGTTGCGTCGACACTTGCATAATGCGGTTCGAGATTCGGTTATACAAGTGTACACAACTTAGCTGTAAACTTACCATTCACAAATGACGAGTTACAAGCCACAAGTACTCGCCGAGCCCAGCATCACTGACAGCCACACTCGCGAAAGAACTATACTATACACAAATAAACATACATCAAACACACCACAAAAACGCAACGGTCCCCGAAAACCAGTTTCCGACCTACCAACGGTCGAACACCGCACTTGTCGCGAAAAATTAACAACGTTAAACTAATATCTAAGTACGAAATCAACTGAAACAGGGTAGGTCGAAATAAATCGATTTTGTTAAATCAAAAACAACACATGGAAATTCTAACGGATCACGAACACACGCTCGACAACTTAAAACCACTTTTTCGTATAAAAAGGCCCAAGTTTGTAACTGTTTTAATAGGAATTTATTTAAATAAAAATAAAATCCTTCTTCTGTCAGTGGTCATTTATAAGGGCGACTGACACAACGCATGCGTGAACCCGTAAGCGCCACCTGCGCAAGTCTGACTGACATGATGCCGAGCAGTGACGGCTGCCGCGAATGCCGGTTTGAAGCATTGCCATTACTAAAATATTGGAAATAATTGCCATTACTGTTTGCCATTATGTTTTACTTCACACTGAGGAACTTCAGATGTAATTCAAATTCGTTACTGTATTACTCTTATACACGTATTTTATTAATACGACAATAAATCTTTTTAAGAAATACAAAATGTTTTCTTAAAAAAACGAATGTTTAGAGCACATACATACGTATGTGCATTGTGCACATATGTACGTACGTGTAATATTTTTGTTATATTTCAACTGACATGGATAAGACACGACCAAGCCATCGCGATGACATTGATTCACTTCGGTGATAAATTCGAAAACCGATTTTGAAATAAAAGAAAAAAATTGTAATATCATGTATCTATCAAAAAAAAGGAAAATTTTGTTATTGTAGATTTAACCACTAATGTCTTTCAAATTGTCGTCATTTATATTTACAATTTTACCCTTAGTTTTTCTCTTAAAATTTAGTGACTATTATATTAGTTTGTTGTTATTCTAAAGATACTTATTTGTGTGAGATGTCACATTGAATGAGCTTCGAAGTGGATCGGTACTCGTCTGCGTGGGCACATATCGCCCTGTGTGCGGATCTCACTTGGGCTACGGAACCACCCGATGACTTTATTATAGCTAATCAGGTACCCACTTACCCAAAAACTATTATCATAGACATAGAGGGCAGCAGAAATAGTAATAGAATAAAAGTTAATATGCTAATACATACGTTACGTGCTATGAAGGGAAGTTACACAATTTCCTTGGCAGTTCTTTAATCGTCATTTCGCAGCTAGATTATGACATAAAATTCCCGACTTTGCATTTAAATAATGGCTGCACTGCTACCTAGTTAACCTTTGTACAAAACCTATGTCGGCGAACCTATGCACAAAAAATATCTCTGCCACCAATATTACAAATGTTGAAGGAATATACCAAAAAATAATACGACTTCTATAATATTCAGAACAAGCGGATTTAACATTATAAATTTAAATATTTTAATATTCGGGTAGAAGCAGAAAGTTTGAAGTTGAATTAAAAACGTCTAAAAACTTTTCAGCGTCTTTGGACACAGCACTGCCGAGTTTCTCAAGTTCTTCAGGAATCGACTGAAAGTTTACACGTAAATAATCAATGTGAGCCGACAGGTTTGTGTGCAAATGTACATATTCAATAAATTTTGTATTAATAGATAGTGCACAATCATAGCTCAAATATATAAGAAATTTGCCGTCTGGGCATTAAACCCTGTCTAAGTAGGCTACACTTTATCGCGCTGAGCCAGCCGCCAGATTCTCTTCTGTTGTTTAGCAGCATGCACTATGAACTGGTAAAGTCGGCCTGGGCTTCTGTGATTGGAGCTTACATTCCGTTTGTCATATATCTACAAAAGTCTTCCATAATATAAGTATACTTGTTTATATGTTATAAACAATAACCGTAATAGTAAATTTTCCTGCTCCTTTGCCTCATCAACCACCTACACGAATGTCGTATTGAAGAGTAAATTTCAAACTATCTTAGACTCCAAGTAAAATAAAATCATGATGCCTTGACTGCCACATTGTTCGAGGTTGCAAGCGCACTGCTAATCGAGAGGACTTGTGTTCGATGCCTAGGTTGAATACTCTTAGAATTATTTAATTTAAAATTTCTATCAGAAACGCGGGGTCGGGATTTGTACCCGGTATATGGCGGTTGGCTTTCATTCTATTCCACTTAGCGAGGTCGAATTTAATAGGTACACCTCTTTGCCCACCTCTCCGGGGAATACAAATGTAAAGATATGATAGTATTAATTGGCGGGGAAGTTGTTTAAATTATGGTATGGTTGAAGAACGGAAATGTAACAATTTCAGTTGAGTTAACGTATGATAATGATCGACCCATTTTTCATTCCCCTGTTGGAATATGGGTCTCCTCTCATAATGAGGTAACGTATAGTGATAGTCTAACAGAATTTGTTACAAATCAAGAAAAACACGAAAGTAATGTCTTATCCTCTTTTCAGAGAAACGTGTCGTTATAAATAGTGATAATGGTAGTACCAGAGAGCGGCGTAGCGTAAAGGATACCATACCGGAATCAAGACTCGCACAGTTTTATGGCAACTTCTATTACGACGATGCCAGGTTTATTGCCATATTTATATAACTTACCACGTTTATATAGAAGGATATTATATATAGGTACCAGGTGTAATTTTATGGCAACGGATTGTTACGACGATGTCAGGTTTTATTCAATTTATATATTACATACTTTTTTTCTAATTGCAAAATATATAATGTGAGGCAAGATAGTTCATCTATTTTGGAACATTCTCAGCATACTTCTTGTAATAGAGGCAAGAAAAGACCCGACAAGGGTTTAAGTAAAATCCTAAGTGAGATAAATCACATGAGCATTGCTAAACCTGAAGAGTAACTTGGAACCCTTAGAGTTTGAGTGAGTGTTGATCTTGCCTTACGGATCGGCTCAAATTGACAATGACAATGAATGAATTCTAGACAACAGATTTCAATAATTAAGGTGTAAGTATACAGCACAGTGTTGACATCAGTGGACATAGACAACTTGACGATGATGATGATGACAGCACAATATTGTTGTGATGCGATGTAAAGTATGCAATGCGTACTCTTATTGTTCAGGGATAGAATTTGAAGAATAATTACAAGTTATCATTTTGGTAACGTTTGCTCTTCGAGCTTACCTTGCCTACTCCTACGAACAAATTTGTTTTATAAAAAGATTTTAAAATTTTCCTTTAACAACTAATTGGCTTAGAAAATATTGGTCTAAAGCATGTCGTACACCTGTAAGTAATGCCTAAATATGTACGTGCCAAAACGTAATGTTTTCTCAACAAAACTGGATATTGCCTGTTATTAAGAAATCACGGTTTCAGGGAAGCCTGTTACACAAACACAATGGAGAAATCATCTTCGAGAAGCTATTGCAATTACAGGTCTGAAAATTCTGATCTCACAGAATGTTGGATGTTACCAGAGGTAACAAAATGCTATTTTATAACCGTAGTCAGTTCTATTTCATAATCTCTGTCAATAATCACATTAATTGAGATTGACTGAATAACCTGCTCTCAAAGCAAGGAAACGCTTACCTACTTGGACTTTGCAAGTTCCAAACCCTTGCTACAATATATGTACCTATTTGTTAATCTTCTCTTAATTGTAAATGTGATAAATAAAATCAAATTTCCCGTCTCTCCAGGTAGAATACTGGTTCAGAAAATTACTGGACGAGCCGGCCGACCGCGCCGCGCCGCCGCGCCGCCGCCGTCAGGACAGGATGCTCAACGACAAGGATTTGTGCGTTTTTGTACTTAATACATTCCTTAATACATACAACCTTAATACATACAACCTATACAATTTTCATTCTCATTGTGACAAAAAAAAAGAAACGCAAATTCATATTGGAAAGCACGTTTTTTCATCTATTTCATGGAAAATGCTGTTAAGATTAGGTCTGCTGGATTGCACTTATTTAAAGTATGCTATGCTCTGTGGCACAGTTCTAAAGCACTTTTTCAAGACAGTAAAAGTTTCCAAAGGAAAACGTTTGAAACAACGGCAAACAGCAAAACTTTAGCACCCCCATACCCACAAACAGATTTTGAACTTTAATAATTATTAGTAGATCTATACCTACATAATGTTATCGCAGTTACTTTAGGTACCTTGAGTAACGAGCAAAATGTTTAGCGGCGTACTAAAATTAGCATCATCATTATCAATGTTACCTGCTTCTTCACATGTTTTTATATTAAGATTATTAACGATTTAAGCATTGAGGACTTAAACGTACTTTAAAATTTAACTTAAAACATAAAATTTTAATGTACAATAACTGAATACAGAAAAATAAAAAGAATTTGATACATATAAGGATATTTAAGCAATAATAATAATTAAAGTTAGAAGTACATAAAAGAACGACAAAATAAAGACGAATACAGAAAAATTACAAATCAAAATTAAAAGTGATAGAATTAGTCAAACTCGTGGATTATCACAAAGTAATTTAAAAATTTGTATCACTTAGCTGTAAGACAAACCTGATATAACAATAAACGGACACCGATCGGCAGCTAGCGGGCGCTGGGACCCTAGCGGCGCACCAGCCGCAACCGACGAGGAGACTCTAGAAGCAAGGATACGAAGTGTAAAATCTCTCTGGATACCAAGCGGACAACATCATAGCACTAATAAACCAAGAGCACCCAGTCCACCGCCAGTGCCTAGGAAGATTAGGGCAAGAAGACGCCAACCGAGAAGAATTAACGCCTTAGCACCCCCGCCGCCATATTACCTCGATGCATCAGCTCAACTCTTCTGCGATCCAACATGCAAGGTAATGAATTTCGTCTGTGATTAAAATAATTAAATATGAGGTTAATAGAGTTACTAAAGTTCGTTTATCTCTAAGCAAATGAAAATTATGAAATAAACTGATATAATGTTGAAATTAATATGATTTTGTGCACGTCTGTATCAGAATGAGTGCCTTATTTTGACAAAAATGTCTAAGCTTGTCCGTTCATAGTCTCTTTACAGGTTACTGTTACCATACTTTTATCTTTAATGTAATTACTGTTACCATTCAATTAACGCTATAGTTACATCATTTCGTTTTAAACTTTCAGTTTCAGTTTGAATTTCCGCGACCACCACAACTCTTTGACTGTCAACGCGCCATGGGGCGCTTATCAGCAAGTGTCCAAGCTGTCATGCGGGCTAATGCAGCCCGGTGTCAACCGTACAGAGGAACTAATGTCACCAGATACGCTCCAACAGGTCAGAGACCCTTGCGATGTCAGGATAGACGCTGCACCATCTGGTGGCCGAGGGATCATCCTTCACCAAGGCTGGATCACAGATTTCACCTCACTACTGCTCAGAATATACAACCTTCTAAAAAAAATACAATAGCAAATCAACCAGACTACAAGAAATCAGATGATTTTCAAGCCATTGAAAAATCTTCCGAGGAGCAAATAACTGGTCCTCTGGCAAATACAGTAACAGAAAAATTAGATAATTCCAAATCAAGTCAAAAAGAAAAGGTCATTGAAGACGATCAAATGCCTTGCACGAGTTCCGCGTCCGTGGACACAGAAGTGAGAAAAAAAAGGTTATACAGTACTGTACTCAGTATGAGTGCACCTTCTTCCATAAATTTGGCCACTTCTGGATGTGTCAGATTATCTCAGAAACTGGTCACTCCTGGAATACTACGACTTAACCCAAAACTCGTTCTTTCTAGTAGAATACGACCGCCTAATGTTGACTTCAAATTCGAGGAACTTGAAAAGGAAGCATTAGAACAATATAAAGCATCTGACGAGAGTATAGACACTAAATTTCGTGAGCTTGAGAAACAGGCGGTTGAACAATACAGCACAAGCAATAGCAATACTAGTTGTAGCAGTGGAAACTCTGCAGAGAAAAAAGGTTCTGGCTCTTCGGTTTCCTTTGAAAACGTTTCACAATGTAATAAGAAGACAACAAAATTTCCTAAAGAAAAATCAGTCGATAGCGTTGTGATATATTCCCAAAATTTTCCCGATCTGAATGCCAAAGAGCAAACAAATGGTTCATCGAATCTAAAAAACTTCCACAACCCCCCGAGGGGGGAAAAAAAGGATCATAAGTTAAGCAAAAGCGCGCGAAACCTAAAATACGATATGCAGAGACCGGCCTCGGATACAGACTATGACGCTAGAGAAACCAAAGGTAATCACAAAGGTCCAATAAGATGGACGTACCACACCACACCGAAGAAGAGGCATTTGACGTTGTGCGCATCTGACTTTTCTTCTGATGAAGAATTGGAAGATACAGCCGGATCACTAAAGGACGCTGGGCCTTGCATAAAGAACCGTGCCACAGGGAAGGTAAAAATGTCAGCCCACGGCGGGGGTGACTTGAATCCTATCATGCGAAAGGCATAACATTTTTCTGGAGAACCAATTAACAATAGAATACAAAAAACCGTTGTTAAGTTTGTGATTTGTGAAAGGGTGCGATCTGATCCAAGTACATAGTGCAAGCTGTATATAAATTGCTGTGTCGTTAAAAACATCGTTTTATAGAATTTTGGTGCTCAACATTTTGATATGATTATTTGAAGGAGTTTTTGTGAGATCCAAACATAAGTGAATGTGTATCGAGCAATGCACTATTAGTCAGTCCAAGATGTTTTCAGCGTGTGCTTGTTTTACTAGTCATAAATACTTTGTTTATTACGTTTTTTTATTATTTTAATTAATATACGACGTCATTAAAATGGCACATAAATAGAATATAACAGACAGATTTTAATTTTCTGAGCAAATCTGTTTTAAATAAAATATTCTATAATGAGTTGATACATGTTTTGTCTGTCTAGCGTTATTCAATGGTATAGGGATTCCTCAAGGCTTACACATGAAAATTATTTTAGGTTTAGATATAGCGACTTTCTATGAAAATGTCACAAGTAAACCATAAGCAACTATACCTTATAACATCTCCGTTCATGTGATTCCCAATCTGCATGCACAGTGTGTGAATTTTAGGTAAAATCTCACAAGGAAAGCCTTTGTCCAGCAGTGGACTTGACAGGCTGATGATGTGTGAGTAAGGTGCCTCAAACGGCAATATTTGCATGTCTTAACTTCCTAAAAACAAGTGTCTATTTTTATTTTTAGAAAATCTTCTAATGCTTTATATATAACTTATATTTCAATCAAATTATATTTTAGGACTCATACCTACATTTTATTTGTCCCTGAACTTTTTCTGTGTACACCAGTAATGATTTGAAAATCAAAAATAGTACCTATATGGTATACATTAAATTTGTTTACATATTTTGTCATAGTTTAGTTTAGGATCAAAAAAATAATACTCTGATAACTGCTACAACTACACCTTTGTTAGAAGACAATTAGCCAAGGAAATGTATGAAAAGGATCTATTTCCTCTCTGATCCTAGAATACACTATTGTATGACAATGAAATGTGTTCTGTGGGAGTGGACAGTGGCCCTGGTCAAGCAAATTTCGATATTTTAGCATACTGAATGTTGTACTGCAACAGGATAAATATTTAATATAATATGACTATTGAAAAATTCAAATATTTAACACATGAAAAACAACAACATTTAATGTAACTTTGGAATTGTAAGTAAACAACAGTAATTATCTTAAAACTACAAGCTCTCATCAATCACCATAACATACATAAAATATTTTTAGTAAATAAGGCTCTATTGCTAACTGTCAAGAAATCTCTCAAGCGCTGTTGGATCATCATCCAGTTGTATTTGTTCTAAGGTCACTTGTGTTGATGTCGGAGTAGCTGGAATAGATGGAAAATTTAAAGTAGCAATCAACAAGATATTTAAAACGATTTTTTTTAAAATTCAGTATAATGTTCTATTCTAGCTAAACTTTATTGTGCAAAAGTTCCCATTTGTAGCAATGTTCACATTATTATTTTAAAACAGTAACAAATCATCTGCGACGTAAAACGTAACATTACGCCTGTAATCCCCAAAGGGGTAGTCAGAGGGGTGTGTTACACCCTCACATTTCACCAGTTATGTTTAAGTCCCATGGAATAGGTGGTGAGCCAATTGCCATACACCAGACAGTGATCCAGACTCCGAGTCACTACTAGAAATTCTAAATTAGAAAAATCTGATAGTACTCGACCCGGGATTTGAACCTAGGACCTCCCGATCGGCAGTGACGCTTGCAAATGTTTGATCAACAAGGCTATCAGTGACATCCCAAATATTACTCAAACTTGGAATTTTTTGGATTTATTTAGGAGAATAAAAATTGGGGTGGAAATACTAGTACTTCTACTGCTGCCTATCACAGTTCTGAATCCTTCATTCAATAATAAAATTGATTATAGGGAACAGAAAACCAATACATTCTCACCTGAAGGCACTGACCCGCTAACTAAGTACTTTGCCATATCAATCTGGAATGCTACAGAACTGTTCTCTCTTTTAGCCTGAAGCTCCGCAAGCTGCCTCTTTTCTCTCTCCATACTCTGCACAGCATTCTCTCTGGCTAGCTTTGTTCTGATATCTTCTAGTTCAGCTAGAATGTAAGACAGAAATAAATGTATGGAATGTATGTGCATATGCATAATGATTACGCTGAATTGACATATCTAAATGGTAGCACCAGCCAGCTGAGTGAAAGCAAGTTGAAGTATTGACATTGTACCAATGGCACAAATGATTTTTAGTTCAATAAATACTAAATAAGTAAGATAAATGGAAACACACCCATTTTTTTCTCTTTATACAAACTGAGATGATAATGATGATCCAGCTTCCGTCTCTCCATGTTACTTCGCTCTACAACATCCTCAAATTCTAACAGCTGCTCTTCCACATCTTTCAGCAACGTATTAACTGTCCTAAGGCTGTCTATACATTGCGCCACTGATGCGGTCAAGCTCGGTAACAGTGCCAAGCTTTGTGCCAACTCGTTCGCACTTTGTAACCGATTTTTCGTGATTTCGTGCAATTGTAGAATCACTTTGTCAACTTCCTCAGCCGCTTTCGCGTTACTATCCGCATTTCCATGCAATTCCACCCATTGGTCTTGAAATTTTTCTAGTAGAGCCCCTCCAGCACCATAGTTTACTTTACTTTCGGTAGGAACTTTCTGTTTCTCTTTAAAAATGTTTGTTACTTTTTGAACTTCTTGCAGCGTCTGGCGAATGTTACTATTCGATGATAAACCGTCCTGGACCACAGATATAA
>DWME01000953.1:0-28094 GCA_018244795.1 Parelbella ahira ahira
GAAACATATCACAATTCGGAAAAGGTATATGAGCGTTACGCAAAAAACAATACTTCCGATGTGTCGTGCATTATTAGTTTGTTTTGTAATATTTATACGTACATATATACCACAATATTTATACGTACATATATACCACAAATACCAATTAACCGTTTGTAGTGAAACGATCGGTCAGAAAAAGTTTTTAATGTATGAATACGAATGAATAAGATCTGGTATCTGAAATTTTCATGTTAAACGAATTGTGTTGTTAAAAATACGAATAGGTACGTTAATATATTATTTTTTTAAATATTTTCTATTGTAAGTAATATTTTTATTTTTATTATTGTAACCAAAGTTATATAGGATATAAATTTTTTTATAATTCTGTTGTTGGGACATTATGTTTCTTATTGTTACCAAAATGAAATGTAATCAAATTATGTATACAAATATACGTTAGGTTGGCAAACGGAGCCACAGTTTGATGGTAAATAATAGTAGGCAGTTATTTAAACTTTTATTTATATGTGTCATTAAGTTTATATCACCTTTATCCAGTTAAGTCGTGCTTTTCATATAAATAGTTTTAAACGCTGAGTCTATACGCAGATATAGTCATTAAAGGACTATATTTTAATAATAATCATGAATAACCAGGCATTGTATTATATTGTTGTTATTATTCAACCACACGGTAAATTTTCAAATGAAAACGTTGCGACTTATAAAAATTGAAATATACCTTTAAATATTTGCTTCGAAATTCCTAATGACTGTACTAGTAATTACAAAAAATGCATTATCTCCAACGCTGTCAATAGAGTTGAGGCACCAGTCAATGTATGGGGTACCTGATATTGCACAAGTCAGTTAAAGGTCACCCTGAGCTATGGAATTGAGGTCCATTATTCATTGTATAATCTATAAATCTCCAATTACGCGCCCATCATATTTTACACAATACATCTTCTTATTTTTCTTTACTAGAGAGTTATTCGAAAAACGATTAATAATACCCATACGAATGATGGCCAATATAATCACTTATATAAAGCGCAGTATTTTGACCCCGTCCATATGTTAGCGCCATATAATGATTTAAAAACAACACGAATGACATATTATTCGAATATGAATATTTCGAATACATTTAGAAAAGTCACTTCAATGATTTCACTACCCGTTTCTAGTCGACGGCCACGAGTAGGTGCCGAGATATAGTTACGTTTGTAAATCAATACTATTTCAATGAAAACCGAGAATATTTAGCTGTATACAGTCTCGCTGACCGCACATTCGCTGAACCGCAATACATTTGCACTCTAAAGGGCTCATTGTCTATATGATATTTTATAAAACATCGCCGGACGCGCGCCGACCATTTCTGTACACTTTGCATTGCAATGCGCATGCCACTTTATCAATTACAGTATCCATGACACCGCTTCCCGTGGACTCGAACTAGCCACTTGATTCGTATATCCTGCACCAGTATCATCATAATAATGACGTCACCCTCGTCGACCTTGCTGAGGGCTAGACACTCCACATATGTATTGAACCCGCTCTCCTGATTCAGTGTTGACAACCACATGTTTTGTTTTGTTGTTTTTAATGTTTCGTGTTATATTTCATGCATATTCGGTTCCTGAATAAGGAATCTTTCGGGAATATCTCAGACAGTCAACTGCGACGTTTATTGTGACAAAGAAGATTACGTCACTTGAAATGTTAGAAACGTATTGGTTGCCGAAAATGTAGCTACTTATTAAGATTTATTTGCCTATGACACGTTTACAATGATTTACTATTTTCATATTGTCTCACTGACAATAATACCTTTATAGGGGCATAAAAGTGATGATTAGTATTTGAAAAATAATATGAACAGGGATAAACCCTCATGGGGTCATCGAAAAAACACGGCTATGTGGTATTGCGCCTGAGTTATGTACCTATCCTATGTATGTGTTCGCAACAGGTTTCCCTTACAGCATGGGTTCACTGTTATTTACGATTGCTATTCCCTAGTAACACGAAACCCACCTGAAACCAGCCGATAGAACCACTGACAGTTTGTGGGCACTGTTCACAAGCACTTTTCACTGAGTGTAGTTCACAATTGGTTTGCACTGGTGCGCGGCCGCGCCTCTCGGGCTCGTGGTCAAAGTGAGGCGGCGCGCGCGCTGGCTGTGCGAGGCGATCATTATTGCTGATCCTGCGCCACTCGCGCCCACCGTCGCTACTCTGTACAATTCGTCTTAGCCGCTCGAGAAAACATTTCTAAACGAAGCTCACATTATATTCGTTCAAGGAATTTGCTATGGGCCTTAGTTATTCTTATAAATGATGAATTGTATTTTCGAAAACACGATTCTCTGACATTTAAATCAAAATGCAAAGTTTACTGAGATAGTTGTTTCTCAATCGTACTTCATACATTTATTAGATTGGCTAAAGTAAAGCTAAAGTTCATTGCGTCAGTGGTTTTTCGATTGTATTATCAATCTAAATCAGATAGGTACGTGGAGGAATTGATATTTATTGTTTTGAAGTCAGATATTTACTAAAGTAATAAAAATGGAGACCCTGCAAGTTGTCATTTTGCATTTGGCGGTTCTTGCAGTGGGCGGAGCGGCTCTCTGTTTGTTCGTAGGCGTAACCCTCTACAACGTCTACGTCACAAGGCTAAATTCATCATAATGTCTGGAACAACACTCTTTGTTTGTAACTTGAGTTTTGCACCTTAAATACGCTGTAATTCAGTCATCTACAACATTTTGTTGGATACTATAAAAATAAGCATTAAGTCCTCAAGTAAACGTCGGTAACTGGTCGTTTTTTAATTAAAATATTTTAAATTCATTATAACGAGTACGTTAAGAGTCCACTTTCGATGAAATTACATTACTCGGCGGAAGCCATTAGGCGACGGTAGCGGTTTTAATGAAAGGCTCAGAACTGATACTAGCACACGTACGGTGGTTCGAGTAAATGTAAAAATATGTTTAGACCATAAAACATGTTACGGTGAAATATATAAATAAGTGATTTTCTTATTAGAAACTCTTTTAATTCATTATTGTATACGCGTTTCTTTGCCAAATATGAATAAAAATACCATCTTGTTTCGTCGTAGATTGGAAGTGTGGTCACACATCAAGTCAGATGTCAAGAATTCCCAAGCCCCTTAAAAGCCTTTAAAAAAAATAAAGACTTGTCACACATAATGTCATCCGGGAATGACCAATAACGCCCGGGCTAGCTGAATCTAACGGATTTTTCACGACAAGTCAGCTATTTGGCACTGAAAAACCTTAAATTACTTAGTTGTAGATGAATTTTATTGTGTTTATTAAGATTCCATCCCTGAGTAAGAAAATGGGGTAGGCTTTTCGAACTGTTTGGGTTTAAAAATAATTATATTACGCAGCCTGAAATTTGATTCAAATTGTTCAAGTCTCGAATCGTAAGACTGGTGTTTAATCTAATTGGAACCTGAGCGTGCTTTGCATGAACATTTATTGGTGAACTTCCAGTCAAAACAGGTTTTATACTCTTTCTAGTTGCCAGTGTCCATTAGCGAAGGTAACCACTCGAATGGACATTTTGTTTACCTGCTTACTCAATTATCGTTTAAAAAATATATTGTTTTCCAGGTGAACAACGTGGATGAGGTTCTGGAGCGTCACAACGACTTCCTGGAATCGTGCCTGGGAGACTGCATGCTCACTAGTCCTCAGCTGCTCAGAGCGGTCACCACTCTGTGCATGGTCTGCGTGCAGTTCTGCACTTTCATACAGGTAACAAATTATATTCAACAATTAAAAAAAAAAAGTTATGTAATTGTAAAAAAATGTTTTTTTTTTTCAAAATTATTATTTACAGTTAAGTGTACATATGCTGCTGACATTATTAAGTTACATCATTGTTACGAATCTAAAATTATTTGTATTTTTTCGTGTAGTAAATAAGCAGAAGCGCACTATTGTTGTACCAAAAAAGAATTTAGTCTGGCAAATCCTAGACGCAGGTTGAAATACTGAGCTTCGTTTGTTGTCGTAAATTTTTTGGCTTTCGCTTTTGTGACTTTTATTAAAATTGAAATATAATTAGATGAATAATAATAGTAATGAAATTTCGCTGTGACATGTACATTGGGCGCGACGCGGTTCGTTGTACTCGTATGTAGTAGATAGTTTAATGTGAAACAATGCAAAATGAACCCAACGTTTACCAGAAATTGGAGTTGTATCATGTTCAGTGTCCGGCGATAACTTTTCGACTCGTATGGCAGTTTCGCGCCAACTTGTCATACAAACATGTGATTGCATGAAACGCACCGCGCCGCGCCACAAGTGCCTGTCAATTTAACAAAATACAAACATATTAGAATTTTGACATTCTCAATTTAATTTATTTCTATTTTATTATACTTACTTGTACAAATAGAAATATGTATTGAAAATTTTTGTAGGCGTTTTACCTCTTGTTTTCTTGTACTGTCACGCTGATGTTTTTTATTTTTAACGTTAATTTCTTTTGTATTTTTAACGCTACCAATACCTACACGTTAATTGGCAAAAGGAGATGCACAAGTACTTCGTGGACGCAGAACTTAACAGTATGCTTGGATCAACTTATGACAATACTGAGTATAGTCAGGTATTATGCATATGTATCGTAAATCAACAGTTTGATATCACCGAAGCACCGATGTAATCCCATCGCAGCATAATATTAGCACACGAGTAAATACATTAAATATACTTACGTTAATTCTTGTTTTCAATAACTAGAACTAGTTGCCATTTCACAATCAGGGGCCGATGTAAATCACAATCATTTTGTTGATTCAGTAACTCTGTATCCGTCTAATAGTAGCTCCTATATTAATATTATGTAATAAGCGATCATTTAAGCGGAAAAAAAGAGTGAAAAAATTTTTGTGTGAACACAAAAATTTCCTAAATTGAAATTTTCTCGTAATGTATGAAAAAATGACAATCAACTCAGCAAATATTATATTTTATACATGTGTAATGAAAAATGCATATTTTTCGTAACTTAAAACGATAAGATTGAACAACTACTGGATTACATTCCACTGAGGTGCAATTAGAGTTGTCATTTATTTTTACGTAACATCACGCCTGTAATCCCCGAATAGGTAGGCAGAGGAGTGTAGTACACTCCCACTTTTCCCCAGTTACGATTTTTAACTAATGATATATTTTTACACTTGTCACATTCACAAAAATATTAGATATTAAAAACATGTATGTTTCAATTGCACAATAATGCTTCCATGTAGTATTTGTGGATAAACAGAACCATTGACACACCTTCTTGCTTTTTGTTTCATGACTCTTCTGTTGTAGAACTATACGGTGAGTTTATTTTTTTGTGGGTAAAATAAATAATTTATAAATTTAATTAACGTTAACTAACTGTACAATGTTTTTATTATGTATTCTTATATCTTAGTAGTAGATATGTATTGAATAATTTGATTTCACATTTAATGACACTTGTAATGGAAAATATTGCAATATTTATTCCCATCTTTGATATAATGTGTAAGTAATTAGAAGGCAAAAAATGGAATATAAGCCAAAGAAAATATATTATGAAATTCTTATATGCGGACATACCTCTATCGCAACATCAGCCCCCAACTGGTGTTGAAACCTTCAAAAACAATCAGATGTACACGTTATGAAAGCGAACAATAAACATCGAATGAACATGTACCTAGATAACTTACTGTTACAATTTGGGTACCTTCGAGGTGTGTAGCGCATGGTCATTGTGAATTATTATAATTATAGTCTGTTGATACTTCTAAACGGAAATACCGTCAGTAAATCGAATACGGAGAAAAATTCCGACCCAATGTTAAGCGTTATTGTATTAGAATGGTTGGAAGGGAAGAAATATGTATTATGTTACGAGTTAGCTAATGTCATTTTTCAAAACATTCTCATTACGATTCAACGCTACCTGTACAAATGTGATTCAACGTTTTACATACATACATATTTTAATATTAATCACAGGGCTCTGGGTGCGGTGCAGCCGAAGCGAATAGCTCGGCCGACTCGTTCTCCCGGTCGGTGTCGCGTTACGGGCTGCGTTTCACCGCTGCGCTGCTGTCGGTGCTCGCCATCATTGAGCGAATGGCCAGGGACAACAACACCAACAAGCTGCTTAACATCTCCGCCAGGTCACCATCAAAATACTTGAATTCATGATTGCTTTATATATCCAAGATTTATTAACATAATCGTGGCTAAATGTCAAAAACTGCAAAGCTAATGCAGTAGCATGTAAGTTTTTGCATGTTGTGCGAGTGTCAACTAGCAGGCTAACGTAATGTTCGGTGGGCAGGCTGAACTTCAACACGTACTACGTGAAGCAGCTGGAGAAGCTGTGCTCGGACGAGAAGCTGCTGGAGGCGGAAAAGAAGCCCGCGTCCTAGCGCCGCGCCCGCCGCGCGCGCGCACCGCGCGTCACCGCCGTGTGACGTCAGCGCCGCGTGACGTCACACGGCGGTGACGTCAGCGCCGCGCCGCGCCGCGCCGCCCGCGCCGGCCGTGCACTCGGCTCTGTACGATAATGCCAATCACCGATGCGACTTTGCCCCAAAACTATGAAAGTAATCTCAAAATTTTGTACATGACATTCGACGTAATCATATATTTAGTGTGAATTTGTGGGTGTGCTACGTAGAGATCTGTTACTTCCAGTAAAATATCAATATGCGAGGCAGTGCACTGAGTTATCATTTTTGTGTTTGGCGAAGTTATGATTGTTACCACTGCTTTACGATATTTAAACGGTTGATAAGTGCAGTGCAATGTCTTTTGGTGTATGAATGTTAGGTAGGTATTATGTAAGTGGTAGAAAAGACAAATATTAGGAATAAATCTCGAATTGTAACAAATACGACCAATACTCACAGTTATTCAGTATAGCATAGTTGCAATAGCAACATTGTCGAGTGAAATTTCTGATATCTGCACGTTATTAAGCACCGTACTAATTATAATATAATCGAGTACAAACTAATTATAGCCAGTAGACAAACAATATTTTTTCTACACAATTAATAATAATTAATATATTGGCACGTGTAATGGTAAAGTTTTATAGTGTTCAAAAGAATTTGTCCCAAAACATTGCTATTTTTGATAGCCTGATTGCAGTGTAAAAATACCTTGTTTTAGATATTTGATATAGAGATAAATGTTTGATTACGTGTAATTTTAGAAAGAAGAGTGAAAGTACATAGACATCAATTAAATAATAAGATACAGAGCTGTTGTAATTCGTTGCCATAATATTATCAAACAGATACATAATTAATACATATGTACGTAGATACATACATGAATATTGTGACATTACTTTTGAGTGCTAAATGTGTTGTGAAATGTAGTTTTTCGAGTCCCCATATATTGCAGTAGAACCCTATATCATTTAATAAAATTTTACAAAGTATTATTGTAATTAGCTTTTCATTAACCCCTTAACCGCTAGAGTCAGATTTATCCACCAACTAATACCGTATTAATTTGCCCTGGGCCTTATATGATCAACTATAACCTTAGTACCAATAGATTTGTTCTTTTCATATATATTTATTTACAAGGATTCCACTATCAGAAACCGCACTTACAGTCCCACTTACATTACCTACTTATTGCTCATGATTTAAACCCATTAAATCAGTTTGTAGTTAAAATGTATTAGAGAAACTAGAACTTATCGACCTAGAGAAAATATATATGAACAGCAGAAATTATGTTTCTGTACAGAGTGATAATCTAAGAATATTTTGTGCCTTCTATGTTACGAATTTGCCTTATCAATTACTAGAGCCCACGTTAAAACTATGGCTCATCATACTGACACCCAGGTATTAAGCTGTAATCCCAATAATAATCGTGCCAGGGACCAACGCTAACAAACACAAATATCGATATGTTTTACTGGACAATCTTATTTGTCATAGGTATATATCTTTTTGTTGATTTATGCACTGGGCGACGAAGGCACAGCAAATGGCGGTTAAAGGGTTAAAAGTTTAATTTTTTATTTTTAACTACAAACAAAACAATTTTGTTACCAGGTCGTTAAATACTTTATCATTAATTAAAGATGTACGTTCAAATTGGTTAGGATTCATGTAAGTATGTTTCTCGGACTATGATGAAATTCACTGTAAAATTTGTCTATGATTTCTTATTTAATTAATTACTGGATTATGAAAAAGATGAAATATTTAATTGACTCAAGTGTTAATTTACCCCTCTAAATTTCATTAATGTATTTTATTATGTTACACATATTGTATAATGATTTAATTCTCTAGACTTGAAGCCAGCGTGACTAGGAATTTTTGCCCCAATTTATAAGCGTTCTAGTTGTTTTAGATCCGTGTGACTGCCAACATGTGTATATTATATTAAACCTTGACATAATTTTAAAGTAGAGTTCTTTAGAGATGTCACAACTTACCTAATAAACTTATTTAAAAGAATTTTCATTAACGTTGCTTAAGGTCTCAACATATTAAACTGAAGGCAAAACTATGTTGTAACGAAAAGGTAAAGGCAATCTTGTACTGTTATTAACATAACAAATAACGTTAGGAATTTAATTATATACAAACTGGGAACTTTGTTTGCCGCGAAGTTAGCTCTATTATTTCTTGGGATGTAACATCGATAGTGTTGTTTTTCGTATAATTTATTTTCCTGTTTCCTTGTTTTATTTCCCTTTAATTAAATTCACTGCTTAGATTTTACTTGGGAACATATTTAATTACATGGCAGTACCATTCTTCTAACAAACTTGGTTATAAAATTAAACAATTACGAAAACACTAAAACCTATGTATATCCACAAAGAATATACTAGAATTGTAATCTATGTAACATTTTCTAAATAAAATTTATGTTATTTTGTTATAAGTAAGTGGCTTACTAAACGTTCTTTATATTATTATTCCCAAATAGAGTTCACTAATTTTTCCTTTAATTTTGTTGTTTACATGAAAGACAATGAATTGATATTATTTGCCAATAAACTGATAAGAACAGTTGACGTTCCTTGATTAAATTATGGATTGAAACTGATCAGAAAATTTTAAGAATCTTTGGTTGCAGAAATGCATATTGTTAAAATTCAATAGTGTCTTAGTTGTAGTCCTCCAAGTCGAAAATTATGTTATAGTTTATTACATAAAGGTTACATAAATTTTATCCGTTTATTATATATTATTTCTTAATAAAAATTACAAGTTTTAAATTTTTTACTCATATTATACCAGTTTATTTTTTTCTCATATTATACCAGTTGCACTGCCTATGCAATAGGGATTTTTATTTCAATGGCGACAGAAATATGAATAATGAATTATGATGTAGAAATGCGCTTTCTAGAAACAGGGAAAGCAATAAAAAGAAATTCCATGACAATTATTATTCTATAATTTTATAACAGACTTAAAAACAATTTTACCTTGTATAACATTGAATTGGTTTCGGTACATAAAGCACATCACACATCGGACTATAACAATAAATATATTGCGTAACATTGGAATATTACCTACGCTAAGTTGCGTTAAAATACAAAAATTAATTTAATTAAATACCTTCCGTTCAAACGATGACACAAAATGACTGGACGCATGCGAAATCAAAACTTAATCATTAACCAAAAAGGAACTCATTTATAAAACATACTCCATAAGCGAATTCATAGCGACTAAGAATATCAATTATTATTTAAGGGACAATACTACTTTAATATTATCTAAGCACTACCTTCAACCGTGTTAACACGAAATCGAGAACGAAATGAAAATTCATTTATTTATCTCATTACCAATGAAATAATTTAAAGTGCTGGATTTAGTCGTTCAGTGAGCGCCCGCGGGCCGCGGCGGCGGCAAGCGACACTGTCGGCCGAACGACAACCCAACCCAACACTTCGTTTAAACAATCTTCAGCAAATAACAATCGAAATTACTCAGATAGCATAATATCCACTAAAGTAATATCACTGTGTTAAAACTATGAGAATGAGTGTACGCTCGAGGGTTACATTCGCTATTCATTTATTGAACTTATTACATAACGAGTTTAATCAATATGGTAACAGAAATCAATAGCAACGTTTGTGCAACGCGCGCTTCGCCCGCACAGACCGGTACCGTGCAGTCGGAGCGCGCTCGGTCGGTGCTTTTAAAGGGAAATTATTGGCACGATATTTTAGGGATAATTTCTCGAGGAATTAAAATATCCCAATTGCAACTAAATACATTTTCGTGATGGTGTACATTCAATAAAAAATTCCATGTACAAACAAAGTAGCTCGATACTTTCAGTCCACACGCTTGGATCATGTTTCATATTGTATTCATCAGATGCAAAATAAATATGCATTGCTTCCGTTTTCTGCTTCAGCGTAGGTATTAATTTTAAAATAATAGCCTTCGAGCAGTCGTATCTGTCTTGCTGTACCAATATTGCAGAGAGCTGCAGAATAAAAGCAAATATATGCAAAGTTTATAAGTAAAAATGCCTAATGCACACATTCACCTATGCTAGGGGAGTATGTACAGAGCGTTCCGCTCAAATTTTCTAATTTATAGACTAGAGTCAGTTTCTTGGTCTGGACATCACCACATGTGTGTTTCGCGGATCTCACTTATAATTTGCCCGGCGCGCTGCAGAGCCTGCAACAACAAAATTTATTCTTACTACAAATCTACATACATAATAAAAAAATACAAAGTTTGACATTAATCTGTAAGTTCTGTCTGTACCGGCGATTACCTATCAAATTTTGTGATAAATATTAAAGTTATATGACGTGCTGATACTAATTCTACAGTTTCTAAAATGTTTGTCTGTATGTCCTCTTCCATAATTAAAAATGGTAATGATAAAGCCGATCTTCATGAACATAAAGAAGAACACGTGACTGCGTAATGATATAACATTTGAAAATCTAATGGTATTTATAAAACATAAGTTTTTGTTTTTTGTTAGTTTAGTAGCCATATCCATCGCTTTAATTAAATCTGTCTGTAATTGCTACTATAAGCGTCAGTTATATGATAATGCAATAATAACAATGACAACAGGCTCAATAAACAATGAGTACTATAAAAGCGGATATACTACGAGAGTGTGGTCGGGCACCTTGAGCATGTCGGCGGCCTCGCGGCGGCGCTGCGCGATGTGCTCGGACTCGTTGAGCAGGCTCTCGGCCTGGTCCGACTTGTACAGGTGCGTCACCAGCTCCGACTGCAGGTTGTCCTTCACGTAGTTCACCAGGAAGTGCATCACCGCCTTCGGCACCGAGTCCTGGATCGACTTGCGCACGATGTAGAAGTACGACTTTATCAGTCTCTCTGTACGAACATTCATTACGTTAGTCGATGCGACGCCCGCCGTTTCTGGCATCACATTTGAGCGTTAATATTGGATCCGTCCCGTACTCCCGCCTTAGATCCGTTTCTTGCGGACGAAGGAAAAATCATGCGACCGTTAAACCAACAAGGCGATCATTGGAGGAAATGTTTAGGTTAGTCACGAAGTCGAGCTGGCTTGGCGGACACTGCTGTATAACGCTCAAATTAAATACCAAGAAACTGACTTTTACGATCTAATAAATCACTACTACCGTGCGGATTCATCTTCGATATCTGATTTTTGAATGCATTAGAACAAGCAAACACAACATTCAAAGGGTGCAAATTATCTTTACATGCTGCTATGCTATAAATGACTGTGTTTATACAATTATAAAAAAGTTATGTACAAAAGAACATCGAAAAATATCTACATGAGAAAATTGTAATCACATTTAATCAACTGTTCTAAATATGAAATGTATGAACACTGTAAGTATAAAACTTTGAAAGAGTATATTACGATATATTAATTACTTCCCTTATTTATTAAAAAAAAACATTGGGACCCCAACTATATTCAAGATCATCAGAACTCTAACAGCTTTTAAATTTTGCCCTTCCATACCGAGCTGTGTCATCTACTTCCCTGTTGTAAACAAGTGCCTCAACTTACATTTTGGTCTACAACACGAACACTACCCTGAACTTATACTGCATTACGTTTTGCCTTCGCTAGTGTAATACCGTCATTGTAATTTGAGTGGGGCTTTTACAGCTATAATCTGTTAAAAAGGATATATGTTTTGGATAAACCGATGATTTACATAGTTTGTTCGTTCAACTCTACCCGGTAGTGTCGTGTACGAATATAGCTTAATCTCTTAAATAGAATAGAATTTGTGATTACTCCCCAAGCGAGTCAAGCAAAGTAGCAATTATGATGAAAGGTGGTCGGAAACCTAACAGTGAGCAGATGAGTGAAGCATTAATCGCACGTGGCCGCTATCCGAGTCCTCACCGACTAGATCACCCATTTGATTCAATTGCATCATGCAGATGCCTTCAACAGTGTTTGTGTTAGAATTTTGATATGTCGCGGGCTCGCTCCGTCCACCTAGCATCATAACAAAAAACTATTCAGTCGCGTTACAGTATACAGACCGCTGAAATGTAAATGTATGATTATGTTGATATTTAAATATTTTATTAATGAACAGACAACTCGTAAAATCTTTACATTGAGTTATTGACGAAATGTTACATGGCGGTGGTGTCGAGTATGACGAGTTGATCAACAGTACGGTTATTATTATTATTAGTATTTATGAGTTAAATAGTTACCGATGACGTCGCAGTCGTGCTGCTCGCGGTCGGACAGTTTCCGCGAGGTGTGGCTCGGCACTTCGGGCAGAAGGTTCACTGGTTTCTGTGGAGTCAGAACTTTGTTCTCTGGACTGCCATTCACCTAGCGGTATACAAATATTGCAAATGCTCGAGTAACATGTATTTACTTTTTATTGCAAAATCAACAAGAAAATCAAACAGGGAAATTAAAGACGAGCATTCATGCCACAAAAGAAAAAAAAAAATCTCTGAGGCGTGTAGTCTGCCAACGCTCACTTGGTTGGCGTCGCAGACTACGGGCTGAACCCTCTCATTCTGAGAGGAGACCCGTGTTCCATCAGTAGAATGATAAAAGTGTTGGGAGATTCAAGGCATACTAAAAAATGTGCAAGGACTTTTAGTTTGATCTTTACTAAATGTTAGCAATGTCCTCACCTGCGGGGTTACAGGTGACTCGCTGCTGTTGGTGTGCGGGGGCGACCTATTGTCGTGTCCATCGGTGATAGCGGGAACTTGCTGAAATTATACACATCGCATTATAATTCGATACTAAATAATAAGTTGTTCATGATGTATTAGGAGAACATTTCAAACAAACTCATGCACTTTAGAAAACTGATATCCACATGACAACTAATGACGATGTCTCGGGATGACGGGTGAAAGAGGCGACGCCCACAATGGCGTTGTAAGCGACAGTCGTGTAATAAATTTTTTATTAGATCCTTATTGTATGTGATAATATGCCTTGTGGTAACAAAAAATGCAAATTGTATAATATTAGCGCACTTGGCTTGTTAATTTAATGTAGGTAAATATATTAAAATGCCACGATGACATAATGAAAATATAATTATTACAATATTAAAGAAATATGTAAAATGTACAAGAAATGCTTAAAATTTTAATGAAAATCAATGTTATGTGGTTGCAACAATGCTGCAGAGGCATAATATATCGTTAGTTAATAATATATGACGCTTTGAAGTTTTACATGTAATCGATGACGTCATCGTTTGATGTATCTACGTGCAGTCTCATACGGCACCTGTACCCTTAGCCCTTACCTCGATCACGTCGTATATATTTGCCAACAATACCAGGGCAGAGCCTCTTTCACCCATTTTGCGAAGGAATAGCTACAAACAATATGTGCAGGTATAGAACCTAGAATTATGTTGAACATTCCATTATTATTTGCTACTGAATATTTTACCAAAGATTTAAAAAATGTCGACCAATAAAGATAGATACAGACAATGTTAAGATAATAAGTTTTAAAATATTTTAGGATGGCAACAGAATACAACAATATAACATAAATGTATAATAAGAAATGTGACCATATTATGAAGAAGTTAGTAGGATAAGTATTTTAAAATATCAAAATTCACAAGGTGTTACATAATATCAGATGGCAAAGTGAATTAAATAAAAATATTATAAATTAACATGCATATTGCCGTAAATATGAAAAATACTATTCTATAATACATTATTGCATTGTTAGAATAAAATAAATCGCCACCATCGCCATTATGATCCTATTGCAATTTCTCTAAATGCCACGTTTTTGCTCAATAAAATAATATATTGCTTCTAAATTAATGTTACATATTCGATGGAATGCTGTCCTTTTGTTCACTTTTGTTGTTCACTTTTACATCACCTAATAAACATTGTTATGAATCATTAAATCACACATTACTATAAAAGATTCCAGAAATTCCGTATTAACCATCGAGTAGTCTATTGCAGTATAGAACCAATGGTCTTGCTTACAGGTTGCCGAGAACTTGTTCACATATGGAGCAGTTATTTACTGGGCTTATTAATCAGGTCACTCAAGTAAGATCAGAATATGTAGGGACTGTTGGTTTATTTGTTTTCGTGTAGTTACCTTCTGGTATTGTTCATAAGGTTTACATTACACCATATCCTTTTTTTCTAAAACCTTACATACAGTGTTAAAGCCTTCCCTTGCATCGATTTTTGTGAGAGATTCTATTGTTTCATATAAGAAACAATACTTAGAATTTATAGGATCACCCCATGGGCGAGGATCAGGTGGTAATTAAATAATGTGGTGTCATAATATCGGTTTTTTTCCTTTTCTATTTCTCCTCCTTCTATTCTACTTTGTTTATTTTATGCACCGTTGCAGCGTTTTGGAATCCATGACTTACAAGGGAAGCTACCGACTGAAAACCTCCACTCACCTGGCCGTTAGTGTCGGTTAGTGGGCACGTGACAAGCAACACTATACTAAGACATGTCAATCAATATATACTTTGAGCAGGTGCGGTACCGTCGCGTTGTGTGCGGGGGTGGGGGTGGGGGCGGGCCGCCGCCGCGCCGCCGCCTCGTCGTACGCGTCCGTGCTCTTCAGCAGCCCCGACACCAGCGCCGCCTCGCGGTGGAAGTCCGGGTGCTTCGTGTTGATGTACGCCAGCTCGATCGCCACCAAGTTCTCCACCTGGAACACGCGCGGCTTCGGTTGAGCGTCCTGTGGGCGGTGCTCTATACATAGATATTTACTATTCCTATATTGCTGTTGACTCTTTAGTCTCCTTCCAAGGACCGGAACGCAAGATCAAGGCTTATATCGACTTCATGTTAATGTTAGCGAAGTGTATAATTAGAGTGTCCATGAAGCGCTGGCTAGTTGGTTGCCGAAGGAAGGTTAAAGCGGCATACCATGGAGTTGGTGGCTGGCAGGCGCGTGCGCAGCAGCTGCGTGACGACGTCGACGATGCGCTGGTGCAGCCGCGGGAAGCGCAGCATCTCCTGCTGCACCTCCGTGCCGCAGTGCTGCACGATGCGCTGCATCTCCTCGTGCACCTGCCGTGCGCCGCCAACGTTTCAATATTCGCATACTTGCATCAGTGAATACGTTTGAGTGAACAAGTAATATTTGAACATTGAAATTTGGTTTAATAAACTTACACATTCATCATATAATCACAGGTTTTGCGCTACTGTATGAATTTAAACTTAATCAATTATATCCAATCGGTGTCGTCTCTTTACAATACTCAGTCAGCTTATAATATATTACTGAGTTTTAACGCTTCATTTCTCCGACGTACACTACATCATTACTGTAAGCGCTTTAACTATACATACAAACAGCACTGCTATGTCATCTGTTATAAAATATATTATGTAACTCTTTCGTTAAGCCTTCATATGCATACCGTACCATTTCAGTGTATTTTTACTGAGTAATTGGAGATTCTGTTTACCAGTTTCGCTTCACTAGATTCTCGCAAGTGATTGTGGAATTTATATTATATTACATCCAGTACTGTTAAAGAGACATATTTCATAACGTTACAATTTTTGTTACACACATATTGATACTTTTTATCGTGTAAATAAAACCTCGTCGTTAGATAATGAAACAGACATCCCCAAAATTCATTATATCCCAAATATATCTTTTAAGTAACTTAAGTTTTTTAACCTGTATAAAAATATACCTTTATAATCTTATTCTTACCAATTCAACACAACGCAACGATGGGTCTTCGAGTCTCCTGATTTGCCGTTTCACGAGCAACTCGAAAGAAACTTCGGGTACAAAGAGAGCGGGCCGCGGGCCGGTCGCGTTGCGGATCGCCGTCAAAATATCCATACGAGTCAAACCTAAGTGGTCAGAGTGAAATATTATTCTAAAGGAAAGAATACAGACATTTGTCTATCACCTAAATAGATGACTGCCTCGTTGGTGGAGCGGTTGCAAGCTCGACTGCCGATCAGGAGGTCCTGGTTTTATATCCCGGGTCGGGTACTATTGGATTTTATAATTTAGAATTCCGCGGAGTCTGGATCTGTACCCGATGTATGGCAATAGGCTCACGACCTATTCCATGGGACTTAACATAACTAGTGAAATGTGGGAGTGTACTACGCTCCTCTGCCTACCTCTTCGGGCATTACAGGCGTGATGTTTCGGTTTACCTAAATAGAGGTACATAGTATTGTTATGAAGCAATGAGCTATTAAAATCTTACAAATGAAACGCACACTACGTTACGTGCACTCGATTGTACTTAGTATGTATGTACAATCGATAATTTATCTTAGTATTATCGAAAGACGTAGTTTTTATTAATAATTCACTCGTTAGAGATTATCATGTCCAGATACGTTTATTATACAAATATTTTAATCTTTTTACGATTGACATTCGTTTTGGAAATCGTGCTATTCAATATCATAACATGTGTGTTTTGATGACTTTTACTTTAGATGAATATTCAAAATATAATTTGAAATAAGAATAATAATAGGAAAAAATGAAAGTATTTTGACCGTATGCAATAGGATCTTGAAACATTTAAACTATCGAATGTCATAAATAGACTGGCTATAGCAAGAATATTAACGGATTACACGTTAAATCACTTGCCTACGAGCGGATGTATAGAGTCTAGGGTGCGTCCGAATGTTTCGTGGAAGATGTAGCAGATCCTGGCGCCGCCGCACAGCTCAGTGGTCTCGATGTTCCTGGCGGTGCCCTCTATCGTGGAGCAGTAGGCGCTGGCGAATTTGGTGATAATTTGCAGCAGGGTCTGCGACTTGTCCGACACGTCCTCGCCGTACGAGTTCAGCAAGGATTGGAACTGGGAGATCATTACGTTGACGCGGACCTGGGAGATTTTTTTTTTAAATTACTGACATGGCATATTCCATGGCTGTGTACGTACATGTTGATGATTGATAGAGGTTTCGCAATTAATAATAATACTATTCTAAAATATATGATTGGTTTATTAAAAACATTTTGTCAATAAATGAAATTATTAATATAAATACCGATAACGGTAGATTAACTTACATTTATAATTAATGCATTTATAATTTATGGCTAATAAACAAGAATAATAAATAAGTTTTAAAGAAATTTTCATTCAAATAACACTGAGTTCTAGGGGTCTATAACGTTTAAGTACCTATAATTACAGTACATATACATAATATTGGTTCACACCACATTTCGTAAATCGAAATTACGCTGAAGGTTACCTTCAATTCCGGAAGGCAGTCCCGAATATGATGCATTAGTAGTCTATTCAAGGTCTTCGCCAAGTACGGCGTACCGTTCCGCGTGGCTATTGTCGGGTACTTCCGTTGCAAGTAGGTCGCCTCATCTTTAAGTGCTTCCTGTTATAAATCAAGTGTGTTCCAGATTTATTTTTGTATCAACATGCTTATCACGTGCTATTTATAATTTATAAAAAGGTCTTAATACTATAATATCAAAGAACATGACAATAATTTCGAATCATAAAAGACCGTAACATGCCAACTTTGAATGCCTTTTTTCTTCGCAGCGGATTCTTCTCCCACCTAGAAGATATCAAACCGAACCTATACAATGTGGAGTGTTCTAGGCATGACTCATGAATGAACATACTAAAGTTGTAATAAAAAATGACTAATAATTATTACAACTCACTGAAATGTTTTTCTTATCTATGATGTCTTGCTGCGATCTGTTCACGACGCCGATGATGCCCAGTTTCACGGGGATCACCCGCCCGCACAGGATGTCGATCGCGTCGGTTCCTGTAAATTACTACACGTACATTTTGGCATATTTGTATATTGCAGTGACGGCCTTATGTCGATCAATCCGTTGTAGAGGAAGTGTTTTTGAATATTTCCTAAAGGAGGAAATACATTTGTGTATTTTCTAAATCATTTTAAACAAGCTATTGATAGTGTTTATGACTGTACATTTGTGGTTCTACAAATTACTAAAAACATCCTGCATACAATGAATTATTTCGTAATATCATTTCGTACTGCTTATTTCCAATCATTTACAGGAGTAGATACTATAACAGTCAAATATGAATAAATAATGATCAATCACCTGCATCCATGAGATCAAGCTTAGTAACCACGGCGAGGGTTCGCCTGCCGTCAGGGTCAACTTCTTTGGCCATTTTAATAGCTTCACTAGTGGCCATATCTGTGTTGGCGGCAGTCACAGCCAGAATTATCGAGTTAGGATTGGAAATGTATTTGATAATGAGGTTCCTAATCTGATTCTCGATATCTTCTGGCTGGTCACCTATAGGGACCTAACATAGAAAAAAGTATTTTTAACTTTGAGATTACATAAAGCTGTCAATTAAATCTGTCCTTGTGAACACTTTTACTAGTATTATATACATTTCTACATCTCCTAAATTATCAGTATTTTTCATATATGAATATTATGTATATGACGAACTGAATATTACATATTAGTTAAGTGTAATCCAGAATGATTATGACTATTAGTCACAAAAGATAGTTACTGATTGTTATGGATTTTTATCAACTAAGATATTGTATCATACTAATGCTCAATGTACAACATAGTCTGTAATAGGTTTCGAAGACAAGGGAATGAATCTACTAAATTAGAGTACAACTATAACAGCAAAAGAAATCTAATCTGATAAAACAATTAATGGACTATAATATAGTAGTATATATAATTATAAAGCAATAGAAAATAACAATCTATAATTGTGTACCTTGGTAATGCCAGGTAAATCTACAAGGGTCAAGTTGACCACTTTGGTTGAGTATATCTTCAAATTTATTGCCTCGGGACAGATACCCTTGTTGCTGCCAGCCATTCGATCTGTTTCCCTCTCGATTTCCTGTCTTATTTGATCGAAATCTGAATAGATTTTGTCTTTTGTATGCAGGAATTTGCCCCATTCTTCTAAACTTACAGTGCCTAAAAAATAATTAGAAATCAAATTCAGTTATTTGCATGTAAATTATTTGATAAGAAAGGCATTTGGAGATATGGAATAATCAATCATTGTTGATATGAACATGGAGTTCACAGTGATGTACTATTTTGTAATTTTAATTGAATAAGGAAATTTTTTCTTACTTCTATTATAAGTGTATTTTTCAATGACTTCCATTATAAGTGGTCATTATAAACTGTCTTTACAAATTGGTCTAATTAGAACTTTAAGTACTGTGGTCTCACAATCAATGGATACAGACATATTGAAGTCATTAAATAATTACAAGAAAAACTGCCAATTATAATAGATTATTAACATAGCAAATAAGCCCTTGAAATCAAGGAAACAAGTGTAAATTATTGTTTGCATATTATTCAGGTACATATACAGTAGGCACTTCCGCTGTAAAGAATACCAAGATGAATCTTTTTATTTTCTACAATAGACACTGACTATCTCAGTGTTTATAAGGCTTAAGAAATTTATAAGTTGCACCAAGATATATTCCCTAAAGATTTAACTTTTTAATGGTAGCAGAATGAGTTATGTAGATATTAATGCACGAAATCAAACCAGTAAGGCCGCAAAAAATACGAACCTTTTGAAAATAAAGTGTTGGAAAGCTGAGCAACTGGATTCCATGACAAACCAGACCCTGAGGCCTGTTCTCTAAGTACTGCTAAGAATATTACATAAATACTTGTAAATATAACAGATGCAAACAAATGCACATTTTACGCTTTTACAAACATCATAAGATTTTCTTTCAACTTAAATATTGTTTAATGTTGGTCAATCATCTCTTCAGGAAACAACTATGGTTACCCCATGAAATAAATAACATATAAAGGTAACATACAGCTACACATTTCTACCCAACTTATTTGGAGATAATTTCCCTTAATACTTGTTGATCTAAATAAATTATTCAAATTTAATGACCTAAAAACAAAATGTCAGTTTTTATTTATAAGCATTCTACATTTGCATATTATTATTAAAATAATAAATTTACAATACCAACACATATTATGAACATTTAAAAATAAGCATTCCTCTGGACAGTGAAACAATTACGAGATTGGGAGAGAAATTATTCAGATATCTAGATTTGATTAGTGCAAGGCAATTCATTTTGATAGATGGGCCTATTTACATAAAACCTAAATCAGTTATATATCTTAACTTTTCTCAGGAATCAACCCACTCATTAGTGGAAACATTGTATATAATTCCTTAGATTACATGAACAGACACACAACTCGCAATGGACCTACTTGTACAATTTATAACTATAATTTATTTGTGATAAACTTTGAATTAAATTAATATTGATACTTTAAAAAAAGTATATTGTTACCTATTGATATGCTATTAATCATTAATTGGCAAAAAAAATCTTTGTTCAGTCATTACGGATGACATTGAACTCTACTACCAGCTCTTTGTAACACAAGTCAATGAATAAAAAACAACATTATGATTAAGAAGTACAATGCATATAAAATGGATGAATGAGGTCAAATGATGAGTCGGCATGTTAATTTATTTCATACACAACATTCAGAACAATGAAATGTATACATCTTTTAACACTGTATTAAAATTCTTTGTTCATTACAAAATGATTTTGTCCAGTAAAAAGTTATTGTCTGAAACTGCCAGATGACTAATATAAATCATGAAGGTGTCGGTAACGATGAAAAATCTTAGTCATGCACATATGAGCAATCTCAGGCGAATAAGCAACTAGGACAGTTAAATTTTCGAGCGCACGAAGAATAGAAATAATGCAAATTTTAGCCTAAAAAATCCATTTAAAAAATGCAATGTAGCTATGTAGTCTCAGCTTGAGAAAGTTTAATTATGTGTGCAGTTATTTGATTCAGTACAAGGAAGCTTATTGTAAAAACAAAGTATTATTTTTGTATATGCTATATATAGGAACTTATTTACCATATTTGTATGAATAAAATGATAGCGGTCTATCATTGTACACACACCATACAATAATTACTAGATTGATTTCAATCTAATTCTGTTTTGTTTTATATCTTGGCCTTTATATTAATGTTTTAGAAAACTATGTTTTTGAGATAACCAAAGTATATTTTACCTCTCAACACAGATGATTTCACAGGTACCAGTTTGTTATTAACAGACATGGACAATCATTACACAATGAAAAACACAGGTACAATCTAACAGCCATAATGATATTTAAAATATGCTAACTTAAAATTTTATTAATGATGTGTTTCACATCATCAGCCCAAGTCTACTGCCAGACATGGGCCTCCACTGAGGGGTTTTTGCACATACACGCCATGCTGGTCATGCTGGTAGGGGATCATGATGTATTTGCTATTAATCAATTAAAGCACTTTGCATACCTTCTTCTGCAGAACGATGTTCTTTGCTTTCTTTAGGGCTGTATACTAGCTGGAGTATTAGAGGACGACGGGTGACAATTCCTGGACCTCGAGGGAGAAATGAACGCCCCACAAGACTTTCTATTACAGAACTCTTGCCAGAACTCTGCAAAAGCATTCAACAACTTAAACAATAATAATATATAATATATAATTTTACAATAATTTAAATAAGGTAACAGTAAATATTTGTATGACTTCACTCTAAAACTGTTCAATAGTTGGGTCAAATGTTCTTAATTAATTCCGAAGTGGGAATATGGTCAATGACAGGGAAGTGTAATAGGAATGGGGACAAAGAACTTTAGTGACATCTTTACATAACCGTTATATTTTTTAAAGTCGTGAAATAAATAAATAAACTCCAATTATTAGTTGTTACATGACTTACAAATGAAAGGTAATAATGAAAATAAATTATCTAACCTGCGTTCCTAAAACTATTATTTGAGGTAATTGGATGGCATCAGCTCCGACTGTATTGAAAACGTCTTGTAACTTATTGATTACTGGTATAAGGGCTTCCATAATTATTTATAGATTCTGTGAACACTGTAAAATACTGTAGGTCATAAATGAATTTTATAATACGTTATATGTCTTCAATCAAACCTACTATCAAAATACATAAACGGACCGGTAAAAGTCGGCCATATTGATTTATTATATTTTTTTGAAAGGTGTTTCAGTTGAGTTCCTATCTTTTTGGTCTAAATTTATTTTGCCATATTGTATACTTACTATGAATCGAAGATAAATAAAGCATTGAACCAGGTACAAATTTATTATGTCAAGGAGCACCATTTGTAGGTCCAACAATTTTATCAAAACTATGGTATTTCAAATCATGGAAAGTATTTGGATTGAAGTGTGCATTTCAAATAAAAGTAATAAGTATATCATGACAAAATGTGCTATGTAATTTGTGTTTTATATTATTTGTAGAGTAGCGCCATAGAACATACAAACTAAACATGTTCACTACTATGTCAAATAATTGTCAGTATTGTCACTTCGTTCATTCTATGTATTAAATAATTTAAGTTAACCATTTAAATACTGTTTATGTACTGAAACATATTTTTTTCTGTTGTCATCAACTCTTATAACAGACCATTATTTTGCTTTAGTCGAAGATAATGTATATACCGGAGGTATAACTTTTACATTTGTTATGTTCGTTCATTATGGTGTTCTTGTTCATTGTTATGTTTTCTTATATTTCAGGAGACTGACCCTGGTAGATACCTTGCCAATTCAAAGTCTATACAATTCGGTCCTTGGCACATCTCTTACGATGTGAGTTCCATTTTGCCCAGCATGTGCCCTACGAAAGTTGTTTGCGATAGGGATGATGATCAGTTTTGTACATTCTGCATGTAAGTAAATATTAGTGTTTATGCATATTAAAGGTTTACAAAATCTGATAGATGCCAGTGAACATTGAACATTTAGGAGTATATCTGATTTATGATCATATGATGCATAGGTTTAAGGGAGATAAGAAAAAAAAATCTTTTACATATTATATGAGCTATATAGTATTCGTTTTATGTCAATATTATACGTGAAATAGGATGTACCAACTTAAAAAAAATTTCATAATGAAATTTTTAAAGTTATCAATTACACACATTATCCCATTACATTACAATATGCATTTTTATTTTTGGATTTTAAATTTGACATGAAATTTTTACATGAGTTTTTACCCATAAGTTGTATTGTCCAATCAGTTGTATAACTTTTTTCCAGATCTAGGGATGCCTGAATAGCTTTTTAATTTAAAGATGCAAATGTATTACATAAATAATCACTTCACTTTTCAAACTTTGCCATTAATTTCAGATACTGCAAAGAGCTGAGTATACCACATTTCCCTGACATGGTGTTTCCTAAAAACATTCTTACCTTGGCTCATGAGAAAGGTGCTCAAATAAAGTTTGTTCCTCTGGATGCCCTGAAGTGTGTATCAGATAAAGTGCAGGCTATAGAAGTGGCTTGCTCAGAAGCTTGGCTTGAGAGTCGGTAAGTGGCTCTAAAATATTTTTTTTAACACCATTCTTTGGTCTGCCTCATTGATCAAGTTGTTACCAGGACAATTAGTGATTAAATAGCCATTAGTTCAATCACCAAGTCAGGTGCTTTTAGATTTTTACCTAGAAATTTTAAATAGTCACTTGGAGTCTAGATTTATGCTTGGTGTATGGCAATAGGCTCAACATCTGTTTCATAGTGGGACTTAATAATGTAACTGATATAACATGGGGATGTCCTACGCTCCTCTGCATACCACTTCAGGAATTTCAATAGTGTTGTTATGTTTTACTGTCATTTTAGACAAGGACATTTTCTACTTTAATTTTCTAAATAATGGCTATTGCTTTGTGTCTAGTTGGTATTTTATATATGCTTTAATGGGAATTGTCATGCATAGTATAAGCATAAAAATAACAGTTATGTGAGCATTGTCCTTATTTCTAAATATTATACTGGTAATGATTTATGCCAATACACACAGAAATAGCACATACATTTAAGCTATGCATTAAAGACTTGCTCTTTATCTCAATACTTGAAACAGTTCTTAAAAGAAACTATGAGTTGGTTAAAAATCACATAATAGACTGGCACTCAGAGAATATACCTATATACTCAATAGCAGATTCTTTATACTATCAGAAATGAAATTTGAAGTATAATGTTATATGTATAATTTAGAGTTTAAACCTTGAAGACTGGGAAGCACTACAAATATTCTTTTCCTACACAAACATCATAAAATGGTGGTTCTCTCCTGCTTACCTTAAACTTAAATAAAACTGATAATTCTGTGAACTTTATTGCCCTTAAATAGGGTCACTAAAAATATGTTACATGCATTTTGCAATAGTGAAGAGGACATCTTTTATAATTATTTTTTATTGAAGCCCAAATGCAGAGAAACAGAAGCAAACATTTGACTGGACATTTCAAACGGATTATAAGGGCTCAATTTCCGATAACATTATTGTGGAGCCTACAGATGAAACGATTAATTTTGAGTTGTTGAAGCAGAGAGAACAAATTCTTTTCTACCATGATCTCACCCTGTTCGAAGATGAACTTCATGATCATGGCATTTCTAAACTTTCTGTTAAAATTGTAAGTGATTTTCGTAACTAGGCTTGTTTATGTGGTTTTTATTTGTATTTGTTATGTGAGTGGGTTTTTTGTGTCTGTTGATTCTAAGTCCAAGTCAATTCTTTTCACTGTTTATCTATAAATAGCTGCTATTGTTATGAACCAACAAGTTTTATATTAAAACAAACTGATTTATATCAAGTTTTTTCTATAATTTCAATAGGAAATATGTATATTTGGTGAATCTAGGGAAAACCTTGTTACTGTTTTATCATAAAAAAAATGGTGCCATATTTTTTGTTTTACTACAAAAAGATGACATACATTGCACTATATTTATATGATCATTCAAAGTATTTATTGTCCATCACACTTATAGTGTATAAATTTCCATAGAAATAGATAATTTGCATATCAATTTGTGGATACAAGACAATATAACAAGGCATAGCCTATAAAAGTAAATATAATAGTGTTAAGATCAATAAGTATTCTTTTTATTGTGTATATTACCCATATGTTGTATTAACATGACACTTAGAAACCTTTTTTTTATTTTCTTGGTTACTGGTAACATTTCAATTCTTTTCAGAGAGTTATGCCGACATATTGGTATGTTTTGCTGAGATACTTTCTAAGAGTTGATGAGGTGCTACTGAGATCCCATGAAACTAGGATGTTTCACACGCTTAATTCTGATTATGTGCTTAGAGAGTTTACTTCTAGGGAATCAAGGGTGCAAGATCTCAATGTGAGTAAAGACAAATATTTTTTTTAACGCTTATTCTCTAAAGAAATGCTTGTCAAACTGGGAAATGTAAAACAATTATTAATGACTGCCAAGTTGGTCGAGTGGTTGCAAGTACTACTATTATACAAGAAATCCTGGGCTTGATGCCCAGGTCAAGAACTATTCGAGTTTTGGCCTTGATATTCCTAATAGTTGCTTGGATTGTATTGTCTTGATTTGTGTCTGGAATATGGTAATGGGCTCACCCCCTATTCCATAGTGGGATGTTAGCGTAACTGGTGTAACAGAAATTTACTGTATTCTTCTGCTTACGTCTTTTGTACCTATTACATACGTTTTATTAATGAAGATGACAAATCTACGACTTTCTGTTTCAGCTTTCTTTGACTCAAATGAAAGAGGCGGATGATGTCATCCCGCACATGGCTGTAAAGGGAAAGAAGACCGAAAAACTCATTATCAATGCTGCATCAAATTCCTAAATAATCATGTGATTGCTTTGTGATATTAATAACAAGTGCTAATTTATAAGCTACAGATCTAAATGAGACAGAAAGCATTCTTTATTCAGTCAATACATGTGTTTTATTTCTACCCTTTATGTGCTAAAAGTATTTAGATTAGACTGCGAACAAAAGGTTTAATTAGTATAGTACCTATTATATCAGCATCTATGCATAGAGAGTTTGTCATTAATCTTTCCGAGCCGTGGCGATTGCTACTGGAAATGCGGTTCTGCCGCAGTTTATATTTTGTTATACGCAAAATGCACTGCTGACATTCCAAGGTGTCCTTCAATTTTAACCTTAACACTTTTCAAAACTTACGTCAAATCAAGATACCTTAATCTTTTTATATCAGATATGTTCAGACTAAGATAAAAGTAATCACAATGAATTATCGACTATATATTAATTTAATACAGATGCACCAGAAAAGTGCATCATTAATAATGTTTAGGATCATGTGAATAACGTTCGCTTGTATTTGTAACTATTTTCCACAATGATTCTTAAATCTCTTTGCGTAATTGTGTATTTGTTTGGTAAGTATCTGCAACAGGTATAGTTTAATCCTAAAACAAACAAATATTATTTTGTTTTATTTATTTTTTATTCATATTTCGATAGGTTGTTTCCATTATGGGTTGGCACTGATTAGCGCTATTGAGATAAAGTTAGAGAATCTTCTGAAAATGCAGAGAGGAATCGGATGGCCTCATACACTTCACGTGGCTGAAGGAAATGAGGCTCTCATTCGTCTTGCTAGAACTTTAGTGAATCAACAGTCGTGCTATGTAACAACACCGGCTGGTTTAATGTTCAACGTTCTATCGCCTCCTAGTTCTAGGTAAGATTGAAATATAATAATTTCGTGAAGAAAAATTAATTATTAAACTCCAAAAACCGTACGAAGGTACGCTCCTGGCAGATTTCGTTCGCCTTAATCAGAAGTCTCAAGTTTGTGTCCAGATATCGGCAGCCTGATTATTATTTTCGCTTTTTTTTTCAAGTTTCTCCTTTTGTGAGAAAAACTATTATTGCGAGACCTTTATCAAGGTATCTGATTCGTATTTAAAAAAATACAAAAAATTCCAAAAAAAATCAAAACAGTACCGAGCAAAACCCGGTCATCTAGGTAGTTATTAAATCAAGGAACCGTTAAGTACTTGCAACCTTGGTCTAAGTATTTTTCAACGACATTTGTGAAGATTGGTAAGGGTAGCTGAGCAGTCCGACACATTGCAGAGGCTATTTGAAGAGATGCAAAATCGGTTCACTGTGATAATTCATAAAGTACAATAAACATATTCGCTCGTGACCACTCACGTAACAAAAAGGTTTTTCCGTTTGATAGATTATCCATTTTTGATTTTTAAAATCCCGACAAACCATAAATTCAGATTTCTGCCATAAACAATGGGATTCAGTCATTCAAAGTCAACAATCACGAAAAGCGATTGTATATATAGTAACATCTTTAAAGTTCTGTTCGGGGTCGGTCGCAGGTGTCCTTGGGCGCCAGCAACTATATCTTACAGCTGCTTTCTTTGTTACGATCTTCAAATAAAAATATAAGTATTATACGACGTTAAAGAAAATATTATCACTTCCAAAAAAGGGACAACCCTATGGAACTTTTAATTACATAAATTTTAACGCTTTTACGCAAAATACGCATCATCATCATCATCATCATCAGCCTATTTCAGTCCACTGCTGGACATAGGCCTCCCCCAATGAGCGCCATCGCGC
>DWME01000954.1:0-28092 GCA_018244795.1 Parelbella ahira ahira
GCACTTTTATAAAGAGGTGCGCGCCATGGATTTGAACCCAGGACCCCCGGAATGAGAGGCTGAATTCTTAACCACTAAGCTACCACTGCTTAATGCCAATATGCAGTATTGTTTTTTATTTCACAGTGGCCCACCAAAGTGACGGGGTGTATGGTTCTCTCATCGTTGACCAGCCACAACCTTTAGAGCCTCACATATCGCTGTACGACTACGACCGCGGCGAGGAAACTACTCTGATAATGGCAGCAAAGTTTCCTACATTATTGACGGGGAATTTAGAAGATTTGAACCGGGTGCGACCAATGTCACTTATCGTGAATGGTGATGAAAACAATACAAAGTGAGTTGGTGTTTACTCGTGCTTAATATTATTATTGGTATTTTACATCACGGTAGGTCTTCTGCTGAGTAGGTAGGAAGCACCAAGTACTAAATATCTATACTTACAAACGCGACCTGTTTATTCTTCTCCATATTGTATATACCGATTTTTAATGATTCCCCCATCAGCCGCCATCTGACTTTTGTAGTTAATCGCTGATTTTTGGTATTTATTGATACGTCATTCTATTACCTTTTGTTTGTGCTGATTTTTTTTTATTTGTTGTACAACATCGTTTCGGCGTGTCGTAATTCACTTGACGCATCACATTAGGCTGTATTAGTGTGAGATCAAAGTCCTTTCGTAATGTTTATAGTATTTGTATGATAAACAATTGCTTTAATAATGTTAGTGCCATTTGAACCAGTTCACGACTATTATTCTCTAATAGCGTCGTCAATCATGATTATAAAATTGTGATTATGTTATAATAATACTCAAATTTATATTGTACTTACATAATATTTTCATTGCAGCTAGTTATGTAATGTTGTTATACAAGAGCCATTATTTATTACGTTGCAAATTTTTACCATTTTGTATTTAAAGTGACCTTCAAATCGTAACATTGTTACATGTTGATGTAGATAACTTCTTACACTGCACTCCTGTGGAGTGTGAACAATAATAAATCATTGAAAGAATCCGTGATGATCATCGTAATGACGGTAATATAAAATAGTGCGCGGTGCTGAGATATTATATCGAACTATGTATACTTATTATTGGGTATATATTGATATAAAAAAATTTCAAAGCATTAGGCAGAGGAATGTAGTACTCTCCAAGTTACGCCTACGTCTCATCATGGAATAGTTGGTGAGCCTATTTCCATACACCGGGCAAAGATCCAGATTCCGTGCCACTAGGTACTAGAAAATCTAAGTTACAAAATCAAATAATACTCGATTAGGGAATGAGAACGTAGGACCTCTCAACCGCAGACGCACTTGGATACATTCGAGCAACGAGGCAGTCGAAATAACATGTATGCCATATAAACATTGTGTATATATTGTTTGAAAGGTGTTTAATCTACGTTTAATGAAAATACAATTATGGAAGCTGACCATCATTCTTGTTTCCGCAACATTGTATAAGTCGCTTAAAATAAAACGAAACACTGCGAAATGCCTTCACAGATACGATCTTTAGCAATAAACAAAGGATACAAGATAAGACGCTTCGAGAGGTGGTAGGCTGAAAGCAATTCGCCTAAAGCTGGGTTATCTAGATGTTGGTCTCAAAATCGTCTATACTAATAATAATAATAATAAATATATAGACCTACTATCTGTGGTGTTGCATGTATGATCAAGATTTAATTACTTTTGTTGATTATCGCTTTTATTGTCGATTCTGCAAACAAAGGAGTTATTATACAATGGTACAGATATAGGTTAGAAAATGAGATTAGTCAATGTTAGAACTCTAATATAATTTGTCCCTTTCACTTACAGTTTCGCAAAAAAACAATCGTATTTACAAATTAGTAATTTAGTAGCACTTAAGAAGCGTGTGAAAGAAAAAAAAAGTGAGATTTAGGCAACTAAGCAACTTACAAAATAAGTAATTTTATCTGACTTGAAATGTTCTCTATATATCTTTTGATAATGAGTGGTGAATGTAGCAGAAGGTAATCAGGTCTGCAAGGACAAGTATTTAATGTATTGATACTCTCTGCTTACCCCATACACGTGGCGTGTCAGTATAATAATAATGTACTTTCTCAAACGTTCATTCATTAGTGTTAATTTTATGTTGTTTATTGTAGCTCTTGTTGTTTGTTGTTAACAGTTGTTGATTTGTATGTGACAATCTTCTAATACATTTCCTCACTGTGTATCAAGTTCTTGATTTGTATGTGACGATCTTCTAATGAACTTCCTCACTTGGTATCAATTGATCCTGACATGTTGCAGGCTGTTTGTGATACGTGGCTACGCTTACCGGTTGCGACTGATCAACGCGGTGGCTATCGAGTGTCCTTTGCTGTTGGATGTGGAGCGACACGAGCTGATGGTTATTGCGACCGACGGAAAACCAGTCCGGCCTGTCGCAACCCGTCGCGTGATGTTGTATCCAGGTAAGTTCATATAATATGTTTTCCTTTTCGCAACATTCAAATTTGGTACATTTTGTGGAAAATTTGCCGGCACGCAGAATTTATATTTCCTCCTATTTTAATACATCGATAGACTTCCACGTTTCACCAGTTACGTTTCAGTTCCATAGAATAGGTGGTGAGCCTATTGCCATACACCGGGCATAATTCGAGACTCCGAGTGACTACTAGAAATTCTAAATAAGAAAAATCTAATAGAACCCGACCCGGGATGTGAACTTAGGATCTCACGATCGGCAGTCGCGCAACCACTCGACGAACTAGGCAGTCAAGGAATGCAAGAAACAATATGATATTTAATTAGATGTCATCGGAAATATAATAATCACTGAGACCTTACAAGAAAGGCCAAGACCTTCTAGGAAACACAAAGACGAGTAACAATTTCCTAGTAACAATTAGTAACTGCTTGAAATGTATCAAATAGCATATCGTACAACGTAGAACATAACTATAGTATAATATCAGAGGTTACGTTAAATCTTATCGGTTTTACAGTTGTATCAAATGTAAAATGTACTCGTAGTTCTAATAAAGGGCAGAAGAGAATGAACATTATGTTGTAGAAGGTGAAATTCAAGAAAATATTTATAAAAACAGAGACTGCATAATCAGAGCCAATTTAAAAGGAGAACTATCCGCTTTCACTAGTGTATGTTATTTTTACTGATCATCTTCAGTAATAATTAAATTACCTAATAGTTTCTGATTTTCTCTTACATTATTATAGAAGTAAGTACATTTTATTAATTAATTTATTATTATTGATATTTATAACAAATCTTTTTACAAAAAAATTGGAAATTAAAGGACTATTTGCTATATGATGCAGTAAAAATGTCATTAAAATACCTTGTTAAGTCAATATTATTTTTTTTTTATTTCTAGTTTTTACAAATGTCATTTTACACCAAGTGAATTTTTGTTGCTATATTTTGCGACTAATTTATGTTTTGTAAAGCACAAGTACGAACTTATTGTACGTACGTACGCACTGGTGTATTTTTTTAATGGCTTGCCAAAAACATATCAGTAAAAAATAAAGATTTTTTAAAATAAATTAAAAATTACACACGACTCAAGTAGAGCGTGGGAAACAGTACAGACGTATTAATAGATACAATTACGTATTAAAGATTTTGTTCATACTTTAGTAGGTTATTTTTTAAAAAGTAAAAATACATTACTTCTACAATAATTAACTGAATAAAAATTAAAATTCGTTAAATGTTTGAATTTCTAACATGTTTTAATTGTACTCGTATATGCATATCCGAGCTGTAAAACTTTAAACTGAACGAACTTTAGACTAGATAGATTTTAATTTAAACAGACTTTAGATTAGACAGACATTAAACTGCAAAGATACATATATAAGTCGATTAATTAAAACTAAATCGAAATGAGATGACAACTTTTAACCTTTAGCTACTCATACTAAAATTACATGACATTCTGATTTCACTAAAGAAAGTCGATAATATGATTGTGAAATGAGTTCCGAATTAACACCCACTCGTATATGTACTTAAGAGTTACGAATCTGCTTACTTTTTCATTTCCGTTTTCTGTTTGTCATCACGGTCTTTTGATTAGTCGGCGGTCGGCGCAGTGATAATTAATTATTGGTCCAGAGGGTTTAGCCAAAGGCAGTGGCTTCGATTCCTATACAGGACAATTTTTTGTACTTACTAGGATATTCGGGTCGAAGTGGAAAATTGTAATAATAAAAATGTGTGTTTTAAATTTTATATACCTAAGTAGTTTATCAACTGATTGGTTATTATTGCAGACTTTGCCTATTTAAGATTAGATGTTAATGTGTTGATTTTATCAAGGTAATATTATTATTAATAAGAGCAACAAACATTTTATTTATCTAAGTCGTGTCTTCGCTTATTTATCGTTCCGCTGTTGGACACGAGTTACTTGTCAGAAGAATTACAGTCATAGCTTGTAAGTCATAACTTCTTACGGATAATGTTTATTTTTGTATGAAACAAAAAAATCATGTTTCTAATATAATTCAAAAATATGTTACCTCGCGTTTTGATACAAAAAGGTTGAATATAAATTTTGTGGCCAACATTCGTATGCGTATAATTATATGTAGTATATTAATTTCTTTGTTGTTTTTACAATATCAAAAACATTGTAGGTGCTGATTAATAATTATCAACAATTTTCTTATTCCACTGTTGGACACTTTTCTAGTCTCAGAATGAAATACGTTATTATCATTGCCTGGGACACTGGCCAAATGACGATTTTTTTTAGTGCAGATAAAAAAGGTAAAGTCAGAATTTTTATCACAGATCTTTTCAGTATTCTTAGTATTCAGCAGCAAATAATTCTATTCATTATTACATCATCACCAGCTTGTCTACGTCCACTACCGGACATGTCTCCTTTGATAAGCATCACTGCGCTCTCTTCTCGGATAGCCGCATTTAACTGAGTTCAATTTATCATTATTACAAGTTTTTATTCGCTAACGCTTATTACAAAAACAGATTTCAATATCGATAAATATAGAGACATTTCTTCGTAAAAACACGATGAAGTGATTTACTTGTTTATTTATCAATTTCCCCTTCAAAGTAAAGGAGAAAGGCACTGCGTCTGTATATCATAGTCGGTCCACTTATAAGTTTAAGGTCAACTTCGCAACCGGTTTCGCCCGTTTCCAATTCACTTTCTATGCATTACGCTTATAGTGTTTACACACTTGCCTTATGGTCGTGAATATTGGACTGTTTCTGAGCAATTGTTGTAATAATAATTATAGTATTACACGTGTAGCAACGTATAACTATTTACATTTACCGGGCAGTTTGCAATCCGTGAACTTAAAAAGTTTGCGGTGTTTAAATAATTTATAATATAGTATTATCACATATTAAAACAAGACGTGTCAAGACGTGTTCTTGAGTAGCTGGCCAGTGTGGCAGATTGAGGGCTAAGCCTTGACATTCTTAGGAGACCCACCTGCAACTGTTGAACGATAAAAAGTATTGGTGATGATAATGAAGACATGTCGACTGACATTTTGACATGTCGAATTAACGGCTGTTCAAATAAATCATTGAGTCGGTGATAACTATTGGACTGATATTAATAACATACAAATTCTTTTAAAAGCATTTCCTGACATTTATTGTGTGTTTGGCGTTAATGACAACTATCAAATGCACCTTTACCCCCTTTCGTTCTGATTCATATTAAAATTTTGCCGTGGATTTCAATGAATTGCCAGGTTTATTCGGTCGCGCATGTGAAAATAACCTAATGTATATGCCTATTTGTACCTATGTTTGTTCCTTATTGTTGCCATTCACTTGCTAACCGCATTTATGTGCGGTAGATTTGATGATAGCGTGTTTTTTGTTTAAATTTGTCATGAAAACGGAAGTAATGTGATGCGGTTGTACTGTACCTACGTATGATTAGTTACTGTAATGATTTAATGCTTATGACAGTGAGGATGTAAGTAGCGTGAATGTAAAAGTAGACATAATCTGTTCTCCATTAATTGTTGCATTCTAAAGATTTTAGTTCTTTTACTATGTGTATTCATGCAATGTTTATAATATTTTTTTAATGATAAGAAATTGGTTTATTTTCAACGGTTAATGACTTAAGATATGAGACGACCGCAGCTAAGTACTCTACTACCTACGTACATAGACGTATGTAGACATCAGTGTCTTATTTTCTTTTGATTTTAAAGTATTATTACATTTTGTTTTTTACATTTTTAAACAAAAATAATATTTATATAATTGGAAATATATATTGTTTTCGTCTGGGTTCAAGGGCGTTTCCTGACGGATACAGGATGGATATACATATGTATATTGAATAAGCCCCCTGTTCTAACACGCCGCTTAGTGTTGAAGCCTTTAGACGTTGCTTGCTAACATTCACAGTTCAACGTTTGATTTGAGGAATATTATTACTATTACTCTCATACAAGGTCATAAGTGAATTTTGATCACTTACAATTGGCCAACGTGGCAGACTGTGGCCTTAACTTTTCGCATTCTGAAAGTCCATCCGAGTCCAGCAGTGGAAAGATAAATGGGTCGATGATGATGATAATAGTGATGATAAAATTTATAAACATTCATATTTGGCATACCTACATTTATATACACGATTTCAGGAGAACGTATGGATGTGGTGGTACGCGCCGAGCAAGAGGTCGGAGGGTATTGGGTTCGAGTCCGCGGGCATGGAAAATGTGATGGTCTATCAGCGCATGCTATGTTGCTGTACTCTGGATTTAACTATACTGCTATGTTGGAGGAACGGGTAAGTTTATTGTGTCATAAGATAGCTTACTGCACGTGTTTTCTTTTTGATATTTGTAAATTGGAGCATATTCATTGTAGGTATTTCATAAATATATAAACATAATAATTACTCATTTAACCATGTTACACCATGTTGGTTACGGTGTAGTCGGTAGAAGGTATTATCATCAAATATTTCCATGTTCTCAGATTTGACGTGCTTCTTCTAGTCATTAAAATCGTCATATGTGCCCGTCATTTCAGGAGACATCTGACTCCCTTATCAGCCAGTACCTGACTTATTTAGTCAAGAAAATAGGTTTTGGCCCCCCTCGACTCGTGTCCATCTTTTAAAATCAATCTCTTATTTATTCCAGAAAGAAATAATGTACGATGTGCAATCCGATGAAGATTCTATTATTTACGGACAAAAGCTACAACATCTCAAGGATTCGAAAGCAATAGACAGTGTCAAATCTATCTATTTCGGAATAGATCGGAATACCGTACAGTTTAAGGACAGCGACAACGATTATCGATATCTCAGTGATGCTTTGCCAACAAAGCCTTTTTATCCTGCGGAGCTGTGTTAGTGTTTTTATTACATTTATTTCTTTGGATTTAGAGAGCATCTGCTACATCTATTTGTACCATTAAAGAGCCGTTTTTGCTGTACGTTTGCTAATAACAATTCGGGCGTTACACCTTAGTCTTTAGAATTACATGATGTACTTTACTTTTCTTTGAGCTTAGACACATATATTTAAGGAATTCCATGACGACAATATTTTTAACCCGTCTGAATGTTCATTGAAATGGGTTTCACACCTAAAAATGTATTAACAATTTCAGCTACAAGTAACAGTGTGATACAAATAAACGGCAAGAACTTCTTGTATCCGAACACGCCGATGCTGCTGAAGCCTAAAGATGTGAAGCCTGATATAGTTTGCAATGTCGGCGAGGAGGAGAAACAGAAACAAACGCAGTGCGTGCATGTTCTGAAGGTGACAGACAAGGAAACGTACGAACTGGCTTTAGTTAACGAAGGTAAGACCAGCAATTAGGAAAAGTGAAACAGGTTTCTTTGTTTGTTTGCTTAAAGAGAATTTTAATGATATCTGATGTTATAGGGGTGGCGGTTGAGGCTTGAGTCTATATAATAATTGTCTAACATAATCGATACGTAAAAGTGACTTTAAATATGTTCGGGCCTCAATGGAAATGGAAAGTATTGCCTACATATCACTTAAAGTTATTCATGAATGCGAAGGAATCACTAATAACATTTGAAAATCTGTGACAAGATTTATGATTTTTCTGTTTTTGTTTTGCGTTTCTGTTAATTGTAAATAAACAAATCAGTGGTATTCCCGTTGGCGGTGTGTGGTCGGTGTTTCTATTATCTTCAAAACTTCCGTCATATGATACTAAAGATGCCTGGTTCTATCAAACCAGAGTGGATGGTCGGCAGTAATTGGTTGCTCGTCTTGTTTATATTATTTGCATTTTTATTACAGGTTTTGGCAGCAACGATTCTTATACTTTCCATTTACATGGCTACAGCGCTAAAGTAGTTAGCACTTGGCAGAATCCTGATAAACTTCCCATATCGAAAAATGATTTCCATGAACTTTCCGCAGAAGGAAAAATCTTAAGGTTGGTAACGGTCGTTTATTATAAAGCATTAGAATTATTGTTACAAAATTTTCAGATCACACACATAAAAAAAATTGAGTCCAGCACCGTAAGAATAAGCAGTCTCGTGTATCTTACAATTGACAGATTTTAGATGGTTGGGTTTTATGAATGTGCAGTATGTTCCATTTACATTATTATCCATGAGTTTTCTATTCCTCAAATCATATAAGGATATTTGTTTTGAAATTGCAACAAAATTTTTGATTATTCCATAAATTGGCAATAATCTACAAACTTTTCAATCAATTTAAAGATACTTGCCATGGCTTTGCATAAAAATTGGCAAAAATGTAAATCAGCCTTTCTAAAGTAAACAAAAGTGTAAGTATTGAGATGTTCTAGATAAGATAGAAAGCTTTTAAGAAAAAATGTTAAGTACATTTCAAGCGAATTACAGGTGAACTTGTGTTAATAAAATCTACAATTTCCAGGAATGATCGAAATCCTCCTTTGAAGGATACTTTTACGGTGCCTAACAAAGGTTTTACTATTATCCAACTGAAACCCGACCGTGGAGGAACTTGGATGCTGGAGTGCAGATCTTGTGGGCTCTCTGCTTTACCAGTCGCAGTCCTAATAGAAGTTACAATAGCGATACCTAAGTTAGTTGTAGATACGTTACCTAAATGTGGGAACTATAGGCCGGCTGATGTGCTTTTAAATTGATTTACTGTGATATTCTCTGAGACTGTGTGAGCTGAGTATACAAGAACCGCAAATTTTTATTCAAAAGTATTAGACGAATTACCTGTAAATTATAGATTAACATACAATGATTTTATATTATTTTATATTTTTGTGTTATCATCGATTTTATTGGAAACGATACCAATATTGTTTCTCAAGTCTTAGGGTTGTGAAAATGATTTTTTGTGGACCGAAATGTAGAAAACTAGAAGAGATGGTCATATTTTATTCATGTTAATTCTCAAAGCTGGAATTTTTGTTTGTTACAATAAATACTCAGATATGTGTTGCGATGTGAAAATAACGCCCGTCTGAAGCGGCTGTTAGCAAACCTGTAATATATGTGTTAGTACAAATTCTTCAAAACTGTACATTTAAATCTAAGTCTCGTGATATTATTGTAAAGTAACTGTACACTTATTATTTATTAAAATGTTTTATTAATGTTTCTCTTGTTTATATTCATTAGTATTCTTCAATATGTTCGTTAATAAAATCGATGTAGTGTGAAACCTTCGTGTAGACGGTCGGAGCACCTTTTTCTCCACACGGCGATATTCCCCAGGAAACGACTCCAAGGATCACTGATTTAGGCTGATCATTGCTGTCTACTTCGTTCTGAGCGTTATAATCATTTTCATTATAGTTGTAATCATAATCCCAGTCGAGAGGATCATTTTCTATATCCGTTTTATTAGTTCTGGTCAGAACTTGGACTAGGGGTCCTCCAGAGTCACCGTTACAAGCGGCTACTCCGCCTGAGAGCGGCCCTGTACATATATTGGCGTCTTTGTCTAATGGATTGCTTTCATCTTCACCCTTTAATTCCTCGATTGCTTTATAACATTCTGAAATAGGGAAAGTAAAATGACATTTTTATTGTTCAATTGAGTTGATGATAGGATTGTCTAATTGACTTGGATTATGATTATGTGATATATGTGTAAACTTGTTTAATAGAGGTGACATTCAGTCACTATGATATAAGCTTTTAGCAGGTCCTTTTAATTATAATATATATTTAATGTACAAAACTGCCATTTAAGAGAGTCCATTAAAACAACGTAATAGCGTAGTACCATATAATCACCTTCATATGGTACATAATTAACTTGTACTTCTTGCAGCCTGTCTGGTAAATCAGGTATAAACACTGTAGTCTTCAGAGCTCCCCAACCACTCAAAGAGAGCTTGTCATTGTTTATTTTAGTATTAAGAGGTAGGTTGATAGGCTGGACTTGTTTTGTAAATATAAATGGTGATCTCGTTCGAAGCACTGCTATATCATTTGGACCGATTCCACTGAAAATATAAAAAGATGGATGTTACTCATCATGAAACCTGGTGGATTTAGTCAGTATTTAGTTACAATGCATCGTTATAGAACATGTTTAGTAAGACTTTTAAAATATTGCTTTCGGTTTTGTTTGGAAAACACTACTTACTTTGCGAAAATGTTAAAATAATTTAATATTAAGCTGTCAGTCATTATATTAGTTGTTTGTCAAGATTATGGTTATATTTTTACTCAGCTACGGATGTCTAGCTATTTTTAATAACATTCATCTTAAAATTACCCAGAATATTGTGGATGTGGATTTTTTTTTGAAATCGTTACAATTTGTGTTAGCCATCCAAAACTATTAACATCGTGAGCCCCGGCGACTGCATCCATGGGAAGCCACCTGACCAAAAACGATTCCTTGACACAGTGAGCTGCAGTAAGTACCTAAAAGGATAAGATATTTTTATGTCGCGGCGAAGACGGGCCCCAATAGACGAAATATTGTGAAGAAGGACCTCGAATAAATTGAACCATGATCGTGAAGATCGATCCAAAGAAAATCATGTTTTAATTTTTTATTTTCTTACGCCCGGCAAGCGAAGCGGGCTGGTAACAGCTAGTTTTTTTACTATTGAATGTCTCTTGAGAGTTTATACACTTAGTAGGGTAGTACAATAGTCGGGTCAACGCGAAAAACCAATGTGAGTTAAGTCGGTACCTACTTACTAATTAGCTGCTTTTTTTATAAAGACATTTAGTATAAAATTATTTATTACAGTACATCATCATCACCATCATCATCAGTAATTATCAGCCTATTTTCGTCCAATCCCGGTTTCTCTAATAGCACGTCACTGAGCTAGATTTTCAGCTTCGCGTCAAACCATTGCCAGCTACTTATATTTATTAATGTACACAATATTAAAACTTTTACTCACCCATCTGTCGCTTAGAATCGTACCTCCACACATGTGCATGCGTATCCACAGGAACCTGAGCTGCAGAGATACCAGGTAAGGGTGGCTGTTGGGCTTAGCTTCGTGCCCACCCACTATTCTAGACTGAGGCACTTCTATAAAACCATATTTGTTATAAATAATAATTTATTATTCAGAGTGACTGAAGAAATCACGTAAATTATCTATCTTGGTAATGGATTTGTTTGTATTTTACAAAATTTTGTTCATATTATGCTTTTAAAAATAATATCATAAGAAATATCATAATACGGAAACTGAACCAGTATAAAGGTTTTTTTTAACTGACTCTGTTGGTTTGAAACCCTTAAAACATCTTTGAAATTAAATATATATTTTTACGTTATTTTTTCCAATGATACCGATAAAATAGTCCTACAAATATTGCGCTGATAATATCAAAATATTAAGAATTTTGTTTAAAAAATTGCCTTTTATTCTACTTTAATTTAATTTGAGTTTGTTGATGTATATCAGCTCTTTAAGTTACTATTAAAAAAGAATAATTATTCTAAAAATTTTAGAATTCATTTTAATATTTATTTTTACCTGCACTATTTTTTATAAATATTGTAAAAATTACAAGCAAATTCACGACTAAGTTCATGGTGCAGACTGTCATATACTTAGCTCTTGATTACATGTTATATAACATTCTCTTATCGCTACGATAAGTTTACAGAAAAGTGCAACAGTTGGTACGCTTTTCAAAAAACCGATGTAATTTATTTAAAAAAATAATATCACGTCTGTAATCCTCCAAAAGGTAGGGGCAGAGAGGTGTAGTATACTTTCATGAAAATACATGTAATAAAAATTCCAGTATATTTAAACTATTAGGCGTAAATGTATGTAAATATTAAAGTAAATTTTAACATGTTTTTAAAATTTGTCAATCATTTCGTTTAATATTCATTCGGTTAGGTTTTTTAGCATAAAAGTTATGAATCAAATATCAAAATGTATTATTTGTTTTCATCTAAAATTTAACAAAGAGCGGTCTGGTAATGGCACACTCGGAAAGCATACGGGTCATTATAATATGGAGTGGGTCAAGTATTCAGTGTAATTATAGCTAATAATACTCTTTATACAAAAAGTGCGTAGAATATAAAACACATATGGGAAAGATGACTTTAATTACAATAAACAATGTTTTAATATGTTCTATCACCTCTCCAGGTCTTTCACGGGGTAGGCGGAGAGCACCGAAATGCTTCTCTCATTATAGTCTACGTGGTTCTTTTACATTCATTTGTCATGGATATTGTTTTTAATTATTGCCGGATTGTTTATGGTGTGTAATATATTAAACAGCCGAACTTTTATTCTATAGACGAACTGAATCTTTTAAAAAATTGGCGAGTGTCACTGGTCAGTAATATCTGCTGTTATAGACTTTTGACACCAGCTAAGTCAGTGTTTTATTTTTTCTTTTGTACTGACAAAGATGAGTTGATTCGAAATTCAAAAATTTCCGTTGATAAGATCGAATGTGATGGAAGCGATCAAACTGGCCATCATCATGTTGCTATGTTAATTCAATTGACCTATTATGTTATAAGGGGTAGGTGGAGTTTAATATGATGTATTCATAATTGTAGAAGCGTTGGAAGATATTAATTTATTATTAATTTGTAAGTACAGGAGATACACGTAGGTAGCAGTGGCGCGTAAAAAGGGTAATATATGTATGTTAACATTACTGTAAGACCATTTTTCTATTACATAATCGAAATTTCTACATACAACCGCGTCTTATTGCAAATTGAATTTTATTCAAACACTGACATGATTTTTTGCTAAAGAAATTAATGAGCTTGATCTTAATATCTTTTGCTTAATATATAAAAGGCGTTATTAAATCTTCTCTATCCTCTAACAGCGACGGAGCCCTGTCATCAGTAGGATAAAATAGGGTCGAAGTCGCAAATAAAACAAGGACATTTTATCAAAAATAATATTTATTTATAATGACTATATTCGCTATTATCTCTCGAAGAACATCGGTGTATAACTTAAAATTACGTTAAATAGGAAACAACAAATATAATCTAATATAATATAATCATTATAAAAAACTTTATTGTTGAATGTTTCGTGAGTATATATATAACTAAATTATGTACTGGCTTAGCTCACATATGTTTTTTTTGGGATAGTGTCTAGTTTCAAACCTATCCGAGATCTTTGTTGAGCTCCCACCGGCGGGAGTGATAAGAGAGCGTCCAAACATAGAAGTTAAACTGGTACATAATTTAATTATCATTGTATATCGAAATCTATTTGGATAGACAATAAATAAAAAAAATACACCTTAAATATTCTCGTAGATCAGTTTTGCTAGATAATAAAAATAATAAAAAATTATAACAGTTATTCTTCCACAGTTACTATATTAAGAAAGTGATTAAAAAATATAATTTACGTCTTTTCAAAGAATAGCATGATACATAAATAAAAAAAGACTGTACACATTAGCTAAAGTTTAAAATTACCGAAATAAAAAAGTAAAATTACGAACATAAGAAAATAAAAATAGTTACTTAAATAACAAATAACAATGCAATGTTGTCCTAGGAAAGTTACATATCTTAAGATGTTAGTAATATCTTTCCGCGTGGCAGCCCTTCCACAGAAGCATATTTTTCTATAAAATAGTACTCTGTGTCAAATTCTTTAAGTAGCTCTATAACATCAGGACTCAAACTCAAGCTTGGTTTAATTATCTTCGCACTTTACAAAATGTTAAACGTAAAATTGGAAACTCTCCGTTGACGGTTAGAATTCGTTCTACATTCCAAATTCAAAATATATAGAATATCATGACATTTTGAAGTGGCGTCTGTATTACATTTAGATTGTAATTAATTCAAACAAGAAGCAAATTAAAAAAGGAACCGTTAAAAATATCATCGTGTATAAAATACATATCATTAAAATAATGTATAAATGTTACAAAATATTTAAAATTCTATTTCATGTTACTATGTACCTGTTGTAAGTAGCTTTTGAAAGAGAACTTTTACTGGGAAACGTTATGTAGTTTAAGCCAAGCTTAAGTCAATGTCAAGCGCACAAAGCCCGTTCCTCCGTCCGTGCGACGAGTAAGAATATTTCACAGAGATAAAACAATAAGGTGCTATCAAATTAAGCCAGGATTCTATCAGTGATGGTGATGATAGACAATAAGTACCGTAACTTCATTACGGCCTCAAGTACTTTCTTACTTGAGGTGTATAGAGACATGTCAAAAAACTTCTTAAGGCGAATGAAGTCTGCCACTCGTGCTTGGCCAGCGTGGCAGACTATGGCCTTAACTCTCTCGTTCTGAGAGGAGACCCGTGTCCAGTAGTGGACCAAATGGGTGGGACAAACCTAAAGACATGTTTACATATATAACTGAAATGCATCGCTACAAAATATATTTTAACGTGAATTTGAAACCACAAAAATGTTTTGCCCTAGAACTCTACACCGTATAAAAACAGTATAATGTTACTTTTGCACTTAAAACTACTATTCATTGCTATACTCTGTTATAATGATAATATGTTTGGTTGTACACAGTATACAAAATCTCAACTAGTAACTAGTCGTTTAAGCACTTTTACTTATATTAAATGTTATGTACAATACTAAAATTAAGTAACAAAAATACGTAGAGAGCTATATTGTTAAGGTATATAAACCGGTATCATATTATGTATCAGTTCATTAGTGTAGTCTGTATTATGCCTCGGAGTTTTAATGTTTAGTTGGAATAAAACGTATGAGATGTAACATCGAACGATTAATAAGAACTTTGGTTTCTATCAGTTGCAAACTTTAAGTTCATTAGCTAAATTGTTTTTTGGTCCGGACAGCACCATTAATTAATATTTATTTACATATATAATAATATTTCGTTCGCACGTTGTTCATATTTCAACAACATGATAAAATATGGCAGTACGTGTTAGGTTTCAATTGTTATCACTCGTTACAGGTGTCAGTACTCGTTGAACTTTAACGATTGCTCGTTCAAACCAGCGCGCAACCGCGGCTCATCTCGTGGACTCTCACGCATCCGTTCGTAAAGGTCGTCACAAACAAACCTATAATAATATGTATAAATATATTATGCTATATTATAGCAAACTTCAATATACGGTAGCTATGCTGTTATATATAATTTCGAGTAATAATTTGTCTTGCTACACTTGTTAACATATTTTCACGGCCTAAAAAAAATATTAATATTATAGCTACGTGTGTGGTCACTTGATCATTACTACAGAAACTATTATAATGTTTTGTTATACATATGTCTTGTTGTAATTTTTAATAACTCCGCCTGTGACGATCTTAATGAATTTAGCGTTGGTTTGAACAGATTTTTTAGATGTTGAGTGCCAGTGACATGTTAGTACAATGAGTATGGTACAGAGGGCAGCGTCGGTGGCGTGATGGTCGGCAAATGGTGACCACATCGTGGGAAGTTCGGCGGGACAGGCGGCAGGTCTCGTTGCGTCCCTATATGTAATATTAAGTTCATTCCGATCACTATGTGGTAGATGAAGTGACAATGGAACAGCCAGTATCCTAAAATAAAGAAAGAAAAATTATTGAGCGATCTCATCATCATTAGTTTTAGTACATTGCTGGGCATAGGTATGTATCTTCCTAAATGAGTTTTGCTGATATCCCCAAGGGTTGCTAATATCCCTAAGGGGTTGGTTTTCGGAGAGCGCAGCTTCTTGCATCACCTACTATGTTGATTACCGGGGGGAACGGGACGGGGGACGATGACGGGGACAGGCATTTAGCCGTGATTTTGACAACCGTCTTTCCTGTAGTATTGTAAGCGCACCACGGGCTGATCAGATAGATTTGGCTTTCTAAGATAGGGATAGGGCATGGAAGACTTTCAGAAGAGAATCGTACCAGAAACTATACACATATGTGAACCCATCATCTCTTATTGCTTTCAAAATACCAAAAAAAGACAATCGAATTATTGTTATTCAGCTCATTGTCACTGTTCTCTATCTTCTCATCAACAGATTGTCTGAAAATAGCGACCTTACCTGGATTGTCAGCTTTTAGCCTTAAAACAACATATCCATTGTTCGGTACAGCCAGCGTGTCCTTCAAAGGTGGGAAGTTGTACTGTCTGTGCAGTAGGCCCTGCCTATCCAGATCCAAGGCATGCTTAAGGTTGATCTTCTTGATGTTCTTATCCGGCGATCTGCCCATGCCGATAACGTTGTAAGACGTTCCATGTAGATGGAAAGGATGTGACAGATTTGGAGATTGAACTGAAAAATAATTAATTATATATAAATACATATCCTACCGGACTTTTAAAATATTTGCAATACAAATTATAGAATATTATTGAAAAATATTTCATTGTTGCTAGTGAAGATTGGATTCATATTTTATAAAGTTGTTCGAGTGGTTGCAAGCGCGTTTATATCTATAGGGAGTTCCTGGGTTCAAATCCCGGATCCGGTATTATTGAATTTTTCTAATTTAGAATTTGTACTGGTGATTCGGAGTCTGGAATTGTGTCCGATGTGTTGCAATAGGCTCACCATCTGTTTCATGGGACTTAAATGTAACTGGTGAAACATGGGAGTGTACTTCACTCCTCTGCCTATCCCTTCGGGGATTACAGGCTTGATATTACGTTTTTTTAATAAACACTCAGGAACCGTTTAACACTACCCTTACTCAGCTGAATCGGGAATACATTGATGTATCAAAGAGACTAGTGATTAGAGAAAAGTAATGACATGTGGTATAACAAAATTTTAAATCCACATTTTGGTCGGTTAGCACCAATTAGATAACTTTACCAAGAGGTAACAGCTAACAGGATAGTTTGAATGTATTATCGCTTGTAAAAGAAGTAATATGATTGGGTGATGATAGTACAGTCAAGCGGCTTACAGATGTTACTCTGAGAGAAGAGAGCAAAGAAGTGGACGTTGCAAAAGATATTGGCGTTCTTTCTCTGAATTAGGACATAATATAAATAATAATAATAATAATAGGTTTATAGGTCTTTATTGAACAAATAAATGGTTATACCTTCATCAACAAGAACGATCTCCACGATGGAGTTGAGAGGCACATCGATCATGTGGGTACAGCGGCAGTCCACCGGGCAGTTGGCCGGCCTGTTGTCACCGTTGCAAAAGAGGTCAGGGTTCAGTTCGTGCATTTGCGACAGAGGCGGCGCTGGCGCTGCTGAGTACGAGATCTCGTCTACCAAACTGATGAGATGGTCTGCGCCTGGTGCCACTGGAAAACAAGATTAACTCTTTTATAAAATTCGTTTCCTTATGAAGTTTTTTCGTTTTCATTTTGCAGAAATTGTTTTCTTTAATTTTTTTGCTGTTTCTAAAGGTCTGCTAGATTTCAAATCTTTTTCATTAACTAAGATAATTATTATTTATTGGCCTTTAGAATTTCACTGTTGGTAATAGATTTCCTTTAATCGTTATCACATTACTTTTTCGTAGACTTTCTGAGTCTAGCGATTTCCTGCTATCTTTCTTAAGACACCAGACCACTTCTTTACATGAATACCCTTTTTACCCTTCAATTGTCCATTTTTTAGACGACGAAGCCTATTCGCTGCCACTTCAGCGTGCTGATCTTAATTACTATGTCAGTGAGTTTTTCGTCTGAGGATTTCATCGTTACGTATTCTGAGATAAACGAGTATCTACATGTAACAAACAAAAATGTAATACCTAGGAAATTCTTGTATGTGTTTTCCTTGAAGAGGTCCTGCGGTTTGTAGAAGTGGAATCTGAACGGAAGGAATATTTTCACATCCGGTCGTTCTTGCAATATGGCCTTGTCTATGGGCTTCGCTGACTTCAAGTTGCTCACACACACTGCGTCGTTTCTTGGTTGGTCACAGATGGCATCCAATGGGTTTAGGATCTAGATAAAACATAATAAGAAGTTCGTTAACACTGTATATAATACTAGCATAATGCAGTAGCATTGTTTTTATATACAAGCGAAATATTCAAATATACATACAACCTGTAATATTGTCTCTGGTGTTATACAGCCATGCGTCTTGCTGATCTAACTTCAGATTAAATTACAATTTTGGTGAGACGTAGTAAATTTGGATCATTTACTCACTACTCGTGCAAGTCTATAATTAATTATTTACACCACTAACTACTTTTTTTTATTACGTAAGGTGACCGTGGATTGTGTGAATCATTATTCCGTGAGTCGTCATTTACACTTAATATAACCTAGGGGAAATAAAATAATACCATATTTTAATATATTATATTAATCGGTAAAAAAAATACAATTTTCTTACAAATATATGGATAAATACGATTATCACGTGTGTAGCATAGATCTAACTGCGAATACGCGATTTTCATATTTTAAAAAGTAATAATTATTGCAAACAAATATATGTATAATTATTGCTGGACTAGGAACTGCCAATAGATTATTTATGCAATGCCTTGGTAAGCGTTGTATCAAATAGATATTCATTCTTATCCCTTAGGTATACTGGTAACTGGGAACGGTAACATAATCGTGGATCTACAAGTTTCTATATTAACAAATACGTTTTTCGTACAGTCTTGATTGTGGCGACGTGCAATATGTTCAGTTCAAACAATCATTATCGTGTATCGTGTATTTACAAATATAGCAGAGATTATTTACAATTCCTCATAGTCTGATCGTTTGCATGCATGAGAGTGTTAGTAAAAAAGGTACTATATATCTTACATTCCTAAATATGTAATAAAACACGTAAGAATTCAATATATACACAAAATAAATATCCTTGGTGAAATAAAAAAATAATGGCAAGTAGTTAGTTACAGAATAAACACATTCACAGTACAATACAAAAATACATTCACGTGAAAAATACATTTTTACGTTGTACATATAGAAGCCTCATACTATGAAACATTTAAGGCGACACATTGACTGTAACCGCATATATCACCAAATATGGCATATTTATACAGAAATCCGTTCAAAGAAACATGTATCACCATTAAATAAAATCATCACCAACCATCATGAACTCTACTAAAACATTCGAATACAAAGTAACACATTTGGTAGAGTCGAGCACTTCGAATCTACCGGACACATCACACAAAACAAACATAAAATTACACTTAGTCAACATTATTAAATCAACTGCTCTACCAATTTTTGCACGTACGTCAAGTGACAATGGTTTTTAGGAACAGGTCTAATTTATGGGGGGCAAGTGGTCCCCACACGTGGGGAAGTTAGGAGGCACCGGCGGGAGGTCGGCTTGAGTGCCTACTTGAAGCACTACATTCATTCCTATAACAATATGGAACAAGAAGTGACAGTGGAGCAACCAGAAGCCAGGGTTAGTGGCTCTGAAACGGAAGATGACATATCCGTTGTTGGGTACGGCGATGGTGTCTTTCGCGGGAGGAAGGTCTCCTTGCTTAAGATGACGTTGAAGCAGCCCTCTCCTGTCAAGGTCTAAAGCGTGTTTCAAGTTAATCTTCTTCACGTTCTGGTCAGGCGATCTACCAATACCGATTACGTTGTACGCGTATCCGTGCAAGTGGAACGGGTGAGATAAATTCTCGATTTGAACTGAAAGTGAAATTTGTAATTAGTAAACATTACTCAGACGAAATTATTTACTCTTATGACTACGTGCATATGGCTTGGGCGTAATTAAGAGTTAGGTGGATATACCTTCGTCTACAAGCACCATTTCCACTACAGCGTTGAGTGGGATGTCCACTTTATGTGTGCACATGCAGTTCTGTCCGCAGTCAGCCGGTCTGTTATCACCGTTGCAGAATTGGTCTGGGTTGATGTCATCGTATTGACTTAGCAGGGGTGCGGGTGGAGCCATGTATGAAATTTCGTCTATCAAACTTATCACGTGGACTCCTTGTGGTGCCACTGTGGAAAATCGTTGAAGTTAATTGAACATTTTTTGTGACATTATACCTAAAAGTGCAAAAGAAGAAAGTCTTACCTAGGTATCTGTTGTAAGTGTTTGGCTGGAAGAGCATCTCGGGCCTATAAACGAAGAAACGGAATGGCAAGAAGATCTTGACGTCGGGTCTCTCTTGCAGGATGGCCGGGTCGATGTGTCTGGCATTTTTCAATTGGCTAACGCAAATCGCATCGTTTCTCTGTACATTACATCTTGCATCCAAGGGATTCATAACCTGAATAGTTAGTGAGGAGAAAGGTTCGTGCAATTACAAATTGTACGTGCATATTCTAATCTACTGTATTTTTTCACTACACTCTGCACTCACTACTAACGTACCAAATGCAAGTTATTCTGTAATCAATTCATTGTTCTACTTAAAATTACTGGTTGCATACCTTCATTCCTCAATTTCATTAATGTCTTTCGCTTTATCAACTTTACCTGATTCAGTCTACCGAGTATAAAATTTGAACTAGAATATTTGTCTGTAGTAAAGTTGATCAGGCGAATGTATCAACACTTCTAATTAATTTAAATATACAATCGTCTTCTTTTTATCTATAAGTGCTACGATACTAACTACTTTTCAAGAAAAACCACAAAATAAAGTATTTCCGTTGATGAATTCCGTGAAAGGATATTTACAATTTGTTGGCATATGCAACTACTTTTAACAGAATGTAAAACAGTATTTATAATTAGAGGCGTAAAGTTTCGCTGGTGTTTGTTTGAGCAATAGTTAACGACGTGGCCAAAGGCTATTCGAGGTTGTCATACCGGCTCCTAGTATTCAGTTTGCAATATCCGCCAATTAATAAGTGCGACAAGTTGGCTCGTGACATGAGATCTATGTTCGCTAGAACGGAAGTTATTCGTAGAAGTACCAATTAAATGTATAAATGCGTTTTGAGTCACCGCCAATATCCTTTGCATATTTACAAAATAACGGCGGAGTGTTGAAAAGCTATCAGATCATTTAAGCGCTTGTATGATTTTTTTGCTATGTACACAAAATTCGTATCTATACAAATTTTGTACTTATACAAATTTTACACTTATTTTGTACTTATACAAAATTCGAACCCGTACAAATTTGGTACCTATACAAATTAAAGTTATTTATTATATAAATTTTATACTTATACCAATACAAATAAATACCTATACAAATTCTGCAGTGATCCAAAGTTTGTAACTATACTAATTTTGTAATTATACAAACGTTGCATCTAATTTTTGTGTAATTACGTATATGCAAAGTGACGGGTGAACTTACGACTCCTTGAGGGATGCCAACATCGTATGTGGGCGGAGGAGAAGACGGTTGGTATGAACTCCTAGCGTATCGCAGGATACCCAACTGCTGAGTCCTCTTGATACCGCACTCACCGAGACCGCGCACTTGGATCCAGTATGCACCAGGCACGTTGTTAGCTTCGATCACAAAATCGTATCGTTCGCCTAAAACGTGAAAAACATAGATAATTGATAACGTGCTGCGTCGTTTCATACATAATTAGTCAATGTTGTAACATAGGAAATGTGTGCAGCAACATTATCCAATTTTCTTCGCTTCAGTCGATGCACCACTTAACGGTGCACACATTACAACATACAGGCGTGGCGTATTGGTGCAAATACTCACAACAGAGTTTTTGTTTGTGACGTATTTGTTCACCTGACTATGAACCTAGTGGTTCTGAAATATTTGATATTTAATATTTGATTCGTGATCACTTTGATTCTTAAACATTTGATTCGTGATCACCATCATTAGACTGTCACAGGCCACTGTTAGATAGTTAGTTAAGTCTCTCATTATAAGCGCCATTGTGCCCTTACCTCGACTTGTCGTATCCAGCTTATTGTTGAAAGTCAATGAAATTTAAAACACTCAGTTCATTGACAAAATAAAACAGATTCGTCAAAAGAAGCCTAAATCATGGCTAATTAAACAATCTGATATTTCTAATAAGAGGTTATTGTACTGTTGGAATCTTATTAATCATCGGGTGTTATATTAAACGTATCCAGTCGATTTGAGAAGGCCTACTAAAGTATTCAGTAAAGTGGTCCAGATCTTATCAGTTAAGATACATATTGGATCTAACACGTTAGTTGGAATAGTTTGAAAGGCTTGAGAGGCCCCTGATGAGCCTTGACGTCTGTTATGTAATGTCAATAAAAACCAACTGTTATATATGACCTTGAAACACAAAAATGCTAGTGAAAATGTATTACTAGCGGTCATCTATTCAGAAGTCGACCGCGCCCAACGTTTCTTCATTTTGTTACGACATTTTGTTCAAACATCTTCTAATTTATTTATCACCTCAAACGAAGTAAGCAATCTATAGTTTTTTTTTTATATTGTCACTGCTATTGGAATTGTATTGGATTTATCTAATCCTTGGTCAGACACAAATTGCTATATTCTTACCTGAAAATTAGATAACAGTGTTGCTAGATTGCCATGTTCTTACCTGAAAATGAGATAACAGTGTTCACTTGGACAGGTTGGACGGGTTCTCCATCAGTTGCAATGATTGTTAAATTGTGGCCCTCAAAAGTGACTTGCGCTGGACAAACTGAAGCAAAGGCGTTAATCATCCTGAATCTGTACCGTCTTCCAGGTGTAATAGTAAACACTTCCAGAGGTGTATTGGTCATGAAACCAGTGTTCGGGTCTCTGAATTGTCCTTTTCCGTTGATCAAAACGGATTCGGGATCCTGACCGGTATTCACAGCAAGGCGTCCAGGATATCTCTCAGCTGCATCCTCGTGTAACCAATCACTGATAAGCATCACGTGTGTCGTCAGGTCGTAGTCGTACAGGTGACTGTTAGGATCTTTAGATGGTGGCTGTCTGACGACTATGCTGCCGTATAAGCCGTCCAGTTTCTGAAGTCCAGTGTGAGCATGCCAGAAGTGGGTACCAGCGTTGCCTTGCCATTGATACCTGTAATTGCAAAGGCAGACATTCGAATAAAGGTGTATTAAGCCAGACAAAAATACATATTTATTAACAAATTAATTTTGGCCGCAACGTAGCTATTTAAGTACAAAAATCAGAAAAAGTAACTAAGTTGCAATCTTACCTGAAAGTGTTTCCTTGCTGGATAGGACATTGGGTTACGAATGGCACACCATCGTAGTATTGTGATCCACGTTGCCAAATTCCATGCCAATGGATTGTGACTTCCATACCTTCCATGTGATTTTCGACGTCAACTACTACTTTGTCGTTTTCACATACTTGAATAGACGGTCCCGGTAACATTCTGTTAGCTGTCAGGATACCTCTCTCGACTCCATCGGCAAGCACACATTGACAGTGGGACCACACAACATTGGTCGCGTTCGGCGTGCACACTTGACAAGCGCTGTAAGCAAGAAATTGTCTTGAATATATCGAATTAAACACCAATAATTTAGGCTAACCGTCCATTTTCTTATCAGTGGACATTATTACACCACTATTTCCTTTCCTTGGACGCATAACTCAAATGGTCACGAAACGACCATGTTTGCATAAGATCTGTCGTCACCTATCAATTACACGCTGCGGCGACGGAATTTGGATCACTTCGCGTATAGAAAGGGTGCTAAAAACGACTTATCCGTGTGAAACAAACCGTTAAATTAATGTGCGAAACGAAAATGTCGGTTGGCGTGCCCGTAGTTTTTTTTGCAACATGCCCGTAAACAGAACGAGTAAATTTTTGACCCTTCCAACAACTATGTAGCAGTGAGACACTACAATATCGGTCAATTGTAAATCAGACCATTTTTTGTTATTTCCATGAAATATTTCTTCACTTTCCACATTTTCATAATCACATGTAAACGTAACGAACGAATCATGCAGATTTATTATAAGTTTCGTTTATGTATATCTCACGTAGATTATGGATAACAATCGAGATGTAGAAAAATTAAAATTTATAATGAATAGATGATAAGTGAATCATACTTACGCTCCCAACACTGTGTAGAATTCGAGAGTGAAATGGTAGTAGCAAATTCTTGGTGGTTCATTTTCTCTGCAGGCTCTCGCGCACTCGTCAGGGGCAGACAGTGCTGGATTTCTTCTCAACTCAGCTGTAGCACTGCTCGTGAAGTCCAAATGCTTTAGCGATGGTCTGCCATTCGCATTCCTCGTTAGCGGAGGTAACGGGTTGCTGCTTCGGAAGCTTCCGCTAAGTGGTCCGCTGCCACTTGTTTGGGCAAATGGATTTGCAGATGGTCCAATAGTGCTGCCTATCCCGGCAAAGGATCCGAACGGATCATTGCCAGTTGGATGGGTCTGAACTAGACCATGGGTGGAAGAGAAGACGCTGCTGCTGCCTGAACTGTCGCGGAATGGCGTCGCTGTGCCCGCTTGCCACCACGACGCTGAAGTCGACTGATCATCCGCTGAGCTTAATGTTTCTGCAAAAAAAAAAAAAATACGTTTATATTGTATTACGTGAACATATAAAATAGTTATGAAGAAAAGTTAGATTGCGTACATACAGGTACGTGCATTGATGAATTGAAACTAATTTTATGTTACTTATCATCAACCTTATCAGATATAATTATGTGGCAGTACAGTTGAGAGTCGCTTACAAAAGTGCGTTAAGCAGAGCATGAAATTCAGACAGTTCACTTAATATCAGAATTCCTTGGGCTCTACAACAAATACGTTAGATAATAATAAATTGCTTTGAACTACTTATTTTGATGTAACAAAGAATCGTTGTGGGAACAATTAGAATAGTAAAACGCAATTAGCGAATCTATAATTCGTTTCGCGTCGTGTTACTGTAAACAGCGCGGAGAGTTCGATTTAAAATAATTTCACAAGCCACTGAAACGGGTAATGTATTCATCTGATATGTTTATTAGATAACTGTCCGGCGCTTGCTTGGAAGCAGGTGCTTTAATGCAAATTCTCTGATTACCGCGGTGACCAGAACAAGCGTTGTCACGACTGTTTTGCAATCGAAATAGTGGGGACTCTTGTACTCTATCCTTAACAAGGACTTTTACTTCCTCGTTAGCCGCTGTTACAGTTTCTGACCGATTTCGATGTACATTTTATAGAACGTTACACTTAAATGAACATTCTGCCGATACAATCGTGTTGTTTCTATTAACTTTCAACATCATCTTTTGCTCAACGTTTGCATCGTCACTACTATTGTTGCGCCTCCTTTTTGTTTACAGCTCCACGAAGTTAGGGTATTTGACCTTGATTTAAACTCACTTTTACTTCCTTATTGGTACAATGTTAACTTATTAAATACTTGATAGATTTGCCAGTCACTATAAAGCAGGTCCATACATACATCAAAATAAAAAAAAATTGCCGGTAATTTTAATATATATTAACGGAAGTCTTTTATTATTTGACATGAAAATATCATTGGAAGTTATGAATACTTAATAGAATCACATATCGTATAATGATTTATTGAGAGTATTACATACACGTAAATGGAATTTCTCCAAACATGTTATAGGTATCCGCTTGCGCTGTCTAGACTTGGCAGATTCATGTTATTCAATTTTAAATGTAAAAGGCCAATGATAAACGATGTAAGATGATTGATTGTCTGAGATTAGTGTGTTTGTACAGTTTATGGAAAATAGATACAGGTGTATTCAGCAATACATTCCTTGATATTTTAGACGTCGCTCAATAGCTGAGAACCAAAATGAAATAAACCGATGATATCAGCAGGGAATGCTAACTGTGGAGTAAAAACTGGGAATCTACTAACCCACTTATTATGACTACAATTTAGTAGATTAAAATCTCGTTCAATATTTATGTAATATTATAAAATCGACATAAAGTTGCAAGCGGTAATCGCAATGCGGTTAAGTGGAGATAGATTGCCATCGAGCGGTGTCCCAACGCACATCGAAAGTGTCGAAGCAGCTCGGTTGTTTTATAATTAAAAGTTGTGATTTATTACTATCGCCGGTTTAAAGTCTAACATTAGGAACATAAATACGTCAGGTACCGCCTCCACCCCAGGCGGGTGTATTAGGAACTTATCTGAGTCGCGTTATAAATTGTAGGCTAATCAATTAGATACAAGTACTGGACAGACTGCACGCGAATAAAAGACAGTTGAGAAATTATTTTACCTTCCAGGAAATGGTTAGTAAGAGGCGTATGTATGTATGTACGTATAATGTATTATTAAACAACCACTTTGTACAATTATAAAGAGTTATTTTTATCTGTAGTAATATTGACATTTAGTATTGACAATAAATCTGTACATGTCATTATATCTTTAAGGTCAAAGTTACACTACACATGTGAACATAGCATGTTGTGCTTGTCTTCTTGTCGGTTATTAGTGAAAAGCGCAAATACTATTGTATTAATTTTGACAAAATGTTATGTGATCTTCTTCTTAGCGTGTCGATGACAAACACATTTTAAGTCCCGACTGGACTAGGGTTTGTCATCGTGGTGAAAGGATTTGCCGATCAGCGTTGGGATTCGCTGTTAACCTGTTCACTCTAATTACCCGTTAAATAGAAGATGATGCGAAAAGCGCTCTAATGAAGCGAAATGTACTTATATATGTTTTTATAAATCATTTGATCTTAAGTAAAATAACTATGTATGATGATGACAATCTAGCCGGCTTCGGCTACGGTGAGCGAACTTTATATGTACCTATTAGCTACGGTGTCGAGCTCTTATATGATTGATGCACGCTATTTTATATGTAAACTATGTATATATGTATTTATTATATGTTTTACAGTATTTAGAGGTAATAAGAAGAGACGATCTTGGATGTAACAATAACCAAAGATTTTGACCACATCAAGAACAAAACAGCCAGAGTCAACGTGAATATGATTTTGACCACATCAAGAACAAAACAACCACTGTCAACGTGAATAAGAACTTCTCCTCAGATACAGTGTCGTTATCTGAGATCATCTCTATCCGTTGTTCATTATCAGGTCAAAGTAGGAAGTGATTGCTTGTATCCTTCATGTCGTGTCACACGTAATCTGTTCGGAAGAGTACGCGTCAGTTGGAATCGTTCGTGAAATTGTTTCGCCGCGAATTCGAATCCAATAAATTTCGATCGTCACTTGCCTGTGGCCAAACTTTGTCCAACATCATAAGATCGATTTGATAAGCTGAGCAACAGGCTGAATTGCGTAATTCTTGTTGCCGGCAAATAACACTGGAATTGCTTAGTAGAGTATGTTTCGTCTTTCCATATTGGAGGGTACATATGTCTATCATGTCAAATAGCAGAATAATATATGTAGTTAATTGAATATTCCTTAAGCTGTTTACAACACATAATACATACATATGTATGTAATTTGGGGTATTTAACCATAGTAACCACAAATAACAGCTCAGACATGTCTTTTGTCTTTATATTACTATATCACAGTAACTAGAACTGCGTCGTTGGTCGAGTGGTTGCAAGCGCCGATCGGGTGGTCCTGGGTTTAAATCCCGGCTCGGGTACTATTAGAATTCACTATTAGAAGTCACTACTAGAAATTCTAAATTAAGTAGTGACTCGGTGTCCGGATCTGTGCCCGGTGTATGGCAATAGGCTCGCCACCTATTCCATGGGACGTAAACGTAACTGGTGAAACGTGGGGC
>DWME01000955.1:0-28092 GCA_018244795.1 Parelbella ahira ahira
AGAAATTCTAAATTAGAAAAATCCAATAGTACCCGACCCGGGATTTGAACCCAGGACCTCCCGATCGGCAGTCGCGCATGCAACCGGTCTACCAACGAGGCAGTCACCTTTAATAGACTGTTTCAAATAGACCGTTGCTTATAATCCTAAGTATTTATTGGGGCTAAAAATGATACATTAAAGTGATGCGATGATTCACATTATTATTAAAATCACTTGTAGGAATGAAAAGTTTTAACGCTGCGATCGAATGGCTGTTATGCGTTGAGATATATGAAAATGGTATTAGGTACATAAACTGGCCTCATAAAAGACAGTTTTGATTTTTGAATATTTAACCAGAGCTTAGGTTAAACCTTTGTAGTGCATTATTGGTGCAGTTTGTCTCTTACAAGTGACTTTAATATTCAAAAACATTGGTAAGAATGTGTTACATTGGAAGCAATTACTCTACTTATAGATATAGGTAATATTCTGTTATATTTGGCACTTGGTACTTTTCGCCTACCCTGTAAGGTGACAATGTAAGCATTACGAGTAGAGTAGGTATGCAGTTCTAATAATCAGTACCTATAACTTTATATTTAAACCTGTCAAGGAAAATAACGATTTTATTTAATCTGCTATTAACTTGGTCGGCTTCAAATAATGACAATGGGGTTGGCAGTTGGCACGCGAACTTACCCTCGAAGGAGATAATTGTGCTTTCTTAAATCGATGCTACTTTCTATTGTTTACTCTAGGGAATTTGGTGCCGTATTACGAGGTTCATGTTTTAAGACGTAATAAACCGAGCAATAACATGTATTAATAAATTGTGCGATGGTATAATATTACAGCAAATTACTGCAAACGTTAGATATGCGATAATGGATATCTTGACGGTCATTACTGCGCAATAATATGTCTCGCTATACCAAGATATGTTTTTCCCATATCTGTTTATATATTTTGTGGAAAGAGAATTTAGACCTACATGTGTAGTCACTTGATAGTTCCTACAGAAAATATATTGCAATGTGTCATAAAATGCTCTGCTATTATATACCTACTATGGGTCCGTTTGTGACAACAGACAACTCTGTCTGACCCGTGAGGGACTTGGTTTGATAATATAATAATATTTTACTATTAAATTTTTCGCGAGTACAAACATGATTATATATGTTGATTATATATTAATACACATGATTATATATGTACCAACATAAGTAACGTGTGGTAAGTCATAACTAGCCGGGCCACCCCGAAAAACGTACGTGAGTTAAGCCGATACACATATGATCATGGATACAATAATAATAATATACAATAATATATTCCAAATAGTTTTATTGTTTATAATGAATATATACTATACCTATGTAGAATTTTTATAGTACGAGTAGGTAGGTACTTGGCTATTGCGGTTAACCTACACGTTAGCTAAGTCTGTGTACCATTATTAATCGACAATTTGCAAAGTTACAAGAAAATTTCTATCAAGTGCGGATATTAAAAATTGTCTACTCATCGCCGAATTATAAATCCGGTGTACGAAGAAAAGTTTTAAGAAGCGACTTTGTTTAAGCACGCCCGGTAACAGCTATAAATCGCTTCTACGGAATTTACGACGGCCCTCTGCAAATCGGTTTATAGGTATTTTCGATAAATAAAATTGGCGCGGGTTTTGCGAGGTAAGCAGAGGCCGTTAGGAGCGCGACGGGAGCGCCATCTGCCGCGTGCACATAAACCCGAGTACCCTCGCGTTTTCTTGCTGACAATTTTTTCCCGCTACGGTCATTACGCAGCTGGGCCCGAGACAAAACGGCGAATCGTTTAAGCCCTCTCCGGAGACCGTCCAATTTTATTGTGTGTACCTAGTAGAAATTGATATGCCGTGCGAGCGGCGCGTCGCCGGGTTGTGTGCATGTGACGGACTCCCGACCTGGCAGCTTCCACCGGCTCATTTGCTGTCTTACGAGTTTTGCGCTTTCTTACATACTAAGCCATTTTGTTTTCGGATGTTTCGCTTAAACTAGGATTATATGTAGATCGATATATAAAAGATGGATGAATATAATATATGGGTATATGTACCTACATACATATGGGTTAAGATATTTCGTAATTAGTCAAAGAGTGATAATGTTTGTGGCAGCACAGGTTATTATCATCTGTAATAACTGTACAGTATGACAATAAATTCTGTCAGTGTACTGTGACATTTTAGAAGAATCAATGTAAAATTCTTATATCGAAAATATTCTTTGACTGATGTACTTTTACTAAGTGATGTCTAATCCATCAGAATGTGATGCGGTGACGGTGGTGTGTGCACTGGTTGTGTTCGCGCTGCCCCTCACTCTGCTCGTCCCGGACTTCCCTCTGTGGGACATGATACCCAAGGTTAAAGTAACGAGGTTCCACATCCTCAGCCAGCACCTGACGTGGTCGCAACTGAATGCCGCAGTGATTGGTTTATTGGGGATAATGTTTTGCTTTTACCTCGAGATTCGTAAGAGAAAGTAATTAATACCTTGCTACTTAAATATAATCGTATACTTATACATATATTCCTATGTACTTGTGGAATAGAAATGCTATATAGCGTATGGCAAACTTGATGATAATAATAATTCGCTGCCCAAACAATTACATTTATATAATAGGTCATTACTCCAGCTGATCGTGGTATAGAGCAGCATAATATGTAGGCACAGCTAAATGCCCTGGCAACCGATGGGCATGGGGTAGCCTTGGCGTTGCGAGGAGCTATGCTTTTCAATACTCAACTTGTATACGAGCGTTGGAATTATGGACAAAAAACTCCTTAGGAAAGGCTTACGTTGGGCGATATATGTAGGTACTGCGCTAAGCTGGTGATAATTATTCTTAGAATAGAAATGTTATAAAGCGTACCTATGACAAATTTAAAATTGCTACGTAAAAAAGCCTTTAAGTAATATTCCATGCTGGACATATGTTCATTGAGGAGGTCTATGTCCAGCAGTGGACCTAAATAAGCCGTTGATGATGATGATGATTATTCCATGGTGGTTATATAATTCCAGGCTAGACGACATGGTGGAGGATGTACTCCGAGTGTCGCAAGCGACGGACGCGACCATGAGCATGGAGCGTGTGAGGCAGGCGGCGGTGGTGCGCGCGTGTGTAGAACTCCTGGACGCCTCCGCCGAACATTACGAGCATCTCGCGTTGTTCCGTGACGAGTTGAGGAGAAGAGATAGGGAAGAGCCCCGAGTACTCCAACATCCTCCCGCTATCGAGTCCAGTACCTCTAACATATAGACCCATCATGTCTTGCGTATCATTATTTTGTTTCGCTACGCTTTACTACGCCTAAAAATCTTTCATCTTGTGACAGAAGCCAGTATGTTCTTTGTTATATAGATTTACCGATGTTTGGACGCCAAAATATCTGTTAATAAATGCAAATTAAACACGTCTCCTGTTAAGATACAATAAAATAAATGTGTGATGTATATATTTCGAATAAATCGTGACTTTTAGTAAAGATAATTATTATGCCTTTATTTTATTACCTAAGTACTATTAATTCATCACGCCAAGTATCTTTTTCCTTACAGTCCTGCTGTGGTTTTACATTCATCACTTTTCATACATGCACGCCGGTTTCAGTAACCTAACTATAAAACCTCTGACCTAACAGAACTGTCATATTGACAACCTATAGTCATTCATGAGCGTCATTCATAATACGAAACCCACAGAACGCCAATAGTGTAAGTGCACAGATTATAAAATCAATTTGCAGCGCCACCACGGTAGTCTGCGGCGAAGGTGAAAAACATTATTTTCGTGAGCGCCGCGAGCGCCGGCTAATTAGATCATTTGCCGTAATCGCTGCCTCGGATTGGTTTGTTCCGTCAACAACGTCCCATGAGAACTAATGGACATTTGTTCTAATGAACAAGTCCTGGCATTCAGCTCTCAGGTCCCCTACCTCGAATAAAAACTGAGCGGTGTTACTCCTTGCACTCATTTTAATTAACTGTAGAATTCAGCACAGCCTTTTTGTTTATCGGTATTGTTATGTTCTTGAAGCGTTATTCTCATTAAGAATTTCACATTCACTTATTATGAGAACTTTTAAGAAATTTTAATTAAAAAACACCACAATTTCAGCAATAAAAGACTTACTAATGTTATCTAACTAATATTGTTAAAGAGCAAAGCGTAATCTTTGTATTTTAATAACGTCTGAAGTAATCTTTTCATTAGCAATTAACTAAGATATATGAACGAAATGTAATTTAATCTCTAATCAGCAAAGAGGTAGGCAAATCAGTGTAGTAGGTACCTACACTTACACATTTCAATAACTAGGTACGTTTTACATCCTACCTATATGAGGTGAGCCTATGGCCAGACAACAGACACAAATTCTGACACCGAGCCACTACTAGAATTTTGAAGTTAGAAATCCCAACAGTACCCGACCCGAGGATCGAACCCACAACCCCTCTATCAGCAGTTGCCCTTGTAACCAATGAGACAATATATCTATACTTATACCTTTTTTATACTTTACGCCTGTTACATTCTTATGTACGTTAATAACTTACCAATTAGTATAAAAAACCACCCAGTACAGCCACATACTCGTTATTATAATACGCCTCGACTGAGCTGTAGTTACGCCATCGGTAGCAACTGTTCACGGACTGAACACGTCTTCCTCTATTTTCATTTAGACAAATCCTCGGTAGGATGAGGCGCTCGCAAAAATAAATAAAACTGTTATTGAGATAAGCATCTGCGCGGCTTTCAGTAAGATCGCTTCCAGACGTACATATTTCCTATATATATTACTACAATATATAATAAACGTATACAATTACTAAAATTCTAGATTAATTTACTGGGCAGTGTCTAGTTTGATACACAGCTTGCTATAAATTAGTAATTCAAAATGTAACTTGGTGACAATGACAATATATGATGGTAATGATGAACGAACGAATGACGAATATACCTACTCGTATTTCGAAATCTTTTCGGATGTGGTTGCAAGTTACAATGTTTGTGACGGATTTATTAAAGCGCTTATTGTCGTTGGTTCACTTTGCTATTATAAGACTGTTAACTTCTAGTTGGTGCAACAGCCACTAACAACGATTTGTACAACACTGCAGTTTTGGGTAAAGTAATTTTTATTTATTATATGATAGGCTAGCGTTTGGTGTTTTCGCCTTATCGTAAGCGCAAATGGATAGTACCATGAATCATGGAGGCCTAGAAAAAACCTATTCCCCCTTGCTTTAGAGTCTTGGGTCATATGTGTCCTTAGTCAAGGACGCCGGTAGGCTGTTCCTTTCCTTAGTCGTCCGGATAAGAAGCGTGGAATAGGTGTTTGTTTTCATTTTAACGTTGCGGTGTGGTTGGAAAGATGTGCGTCTGATAGTACCCTAAGTCCCGCGGCGCGCTGAGCAATGCACTGAGATACGTGAGGATTACTGAACGCCGCAGCCTCTCCGCCAGATACGACGCTTTTCTGACAACTTTCACAGCTGAAGCCGCTAGAATAAGGATGACTATTTATAAAAATGCTACGAGAAGCGGAATTAATTTGCACTGGAATTATTTACGGGAGTAGGTAGTTAGAAGTTATAATTTGTAAAATTTGTATGGTATTCTAATTATTTATATTAGGAAGTGCTATGTAATATAATAAGTGATAAATTTAAGCTTTCAGATCTATATTTCAATATCAGACAGAAGTCTCCCAGCAGAATATCTGATCGAAAATATATATTTAACAAAAAACACAAATCGTAATTGCAATAGAGGTAGTTAAGAAAATAAAAAATCAACATCGCTTTCTGGTCTTGTAATTTCTGTTTTTGCTTATTTATGGTAGGAACGGTAATTTCGAAAGAGAAATTGACATAACATAGCAGCAGGCTTGTATTTCCCAGAAGGGGTAGGCAGAGGAGTATAGTACACGCCCAATACTCCACGGTTCACCAATTGTGTTAAATACGTCTCACCGCGGAATAGCGGGTGAGCCTGTTGCCATACATAGGGTACAACTTCATACTCTGTGCTCCCATTGGAAATTTCAAGTTAGAGATGTCCAACAATTTCCCAAAATTGTCATAATTAAATCAAGTGGACATAATTAATTTTCAAAAAGAAAGAGTGATAATTTTCTAACAATGACACACTTCACGCAACGGCATATTTTGTTCCGCCCGGTTACAATTACGGGGTATTACGTGGAAAAATAGTCTTACGGATAAGCTGGAGAGATAAGACGAGTGTGGTATATCCTTGCAGCAAATTGGCCGGGCGAGGCACCTGCGGCGGGCACCTGCTCGCCTGGATTAATTTCTCATCACGATCCGCCTTCCCGGGAATAATGAACACGACAGCCTTCGAGAAAAATGCCACAGACTTCGCTTGATTAATAAACTCTGTATTGTGTTGCCCGGCTGCGTTATACCGTAACGGTTCTATTTGTTATACGCATCTAATATTAAATATTGGCTAAATTGAATCCCGTGGTTTATAGAGGGATTTGGATGAGATTGTCATTGGCGAAAAAAATCTTAAGATGTTTACTTAGAATATTTTCGCGATTCACTATTTATTATTATATTAGATTTTAAACTGTTTAGAGTTGTTGTGGATTTTGTGATATAATAGCTGAGGATTTTCCATTGTCTGATAATGCTATTAAAAATATTTGTCATGATTAATTAAATAAAGACTAATATGAAGATGTGAATCGAATTCTTGGATATTGTGAAAAGATTTTTTAATCTTTATGATAACATTTTTTAAGTGATTTCAGTTGGGCAGTTGTATCATGCGACGCTTTCATTTATTTTTCTAAGAATGTCTAAAGCAGTAGCAGCTTTTTTAAATATTGAAGATAGATAACATGATAAACACCAGTAATATTTTTTACCTTAGTTTAACTTTACTTTGATTCGTAGTTAATTCATTGTCGCAGAAACGTATCATTAAATAATTACACAATAAAAGAGATAGTATCTACAAGAGGTGCGTTAGTTTCAGAAAACAATGCAAAAACATAATACATAAATGTTTATTCTACATAATTTCGGTAATAACAGATAATCATTGGTAACAGTTGTTCCGAACGTCTAATCAATTCGTAATTGGTGGAAATTAGTCAACAACTTTGTTAGTTCGGAAGATCGTAAATTCAAATGCGGTTTATATTTCACTTCCGTCACAAGTCGTAAACGAAATGTGCAGCTTTTAACTATTACAGTAATTTCGTATGTGTTTTGTTACCAAAATTTGATTTTAAACGGGAGACATTGTGACCACAAAGTCACGAAGACGCCAGACGACGTTTTCGACACACCGCAAGATGGCCGCAAGCATCTGTCGGTTTCGCGCTCTTTCTGTTTAAATAACTGTACTTTGATATATTTTTTTTTACACCAACGCCATTGTTGTGGTCGATGTTCTTCCACGCAAACACTTTCGTACCAATTAAATACGCCTCGGGACATGTAAATTGTTGAAATTGTGCGACACATTGTGGCTGGCTGTATTATCATACCTCAGCCTTATTTTCCTTCTTACTTTTACTTTTTACACCATTTACACTAAGAGTCTTGAAAATTTTTGTAAATATTAAATGCGACAGTTTCTTGTGCAATTTAGCCAAAATAATTTTAGTACTTAGAGGAAGTTTTGGTAATAAAAATTCCAAGCTTATTAAAAAACTATAATATCGTTTTATTTTGGAGGCATTTGAATTGTAATTTTGAAATAATTTCCATAAAATAATATAACTTTTTCAAACATTAAAGTTTCTTATTCCTTATGGTGTAGACTGTAGATGTAACTGTGACTGAAGTTTCTCTCTACTAAGATGCTAAGAGAATTGAATAGAGTTATAAAATTATAGAGTCTCTTTCCAGAGTACCTGGAAGTCACCGTACTTAAAATATTTGTTGTATGTGTTTACACCTTGTTGCCATTTAAATTTTAAAGGAATATTGTTTTAAATCATATTATTATATATAATATTATATATGATATTTATAATTATAATACATATAAAATATTTAGATTATTTTAATTACTTACTGTATTATTATCGACGTCTATTAATTTGTACGGGCGTTTACTTTGTATGTACCTACAGTGTGTTAGTTACTAACTTGACTAAGTAATAAACAAAAACCAAAAAAAAACAGTTATTAGGTTCATTTGTATGGAAACGTTAAAATATCTTTCATACATAATTTCGATGATCTAAGATCACCCATCAAATATCACTATCTTCATAAATTTAAATTTGACTTTCGAGCGATCACTCTAAAATTATTTATGTCACTATTTATTGTATTAACATAAATTGGACGTGAGTTATTTTATTGCCCCGAATGCTTCGAGAAGGCGCTGGACACAGATTATGATTGTAATACTGATTTGTCATAGCTCGTAAAGGTTACATTTCATTTGTTATACCTACCTTGAAAATACCGCGCTACGACTTTTCTTGTACAAGGTATTGTATTACTGAATAAATAACAAACGTATGAATTAAATTATTAATTTGTTTACAATTAGATTCTTATTAGTATTTTGTAATGTTTAAAAATAGTTAAATGGTATGAGGTAATACTTACGCATTTCTCATTCTGGAATTTACAGTAAAGTGTAAATAAATTATCTTAATATGTATTAACAGAATAGGACACAACGGTAGAGAATTGGCGTGTATACAAATGTGTATCTTGGATATGTAAATAATTGTGGTATAGGTTACTGAGCGTGGGTCTACTTTTTCAAAAATAATCATGTCAATTCTCTCCTAAATGTAATTATTTATTTATCGTCAACTGTTTATAACTTCTGTATTTCCTCAGTAACAAATTTATTCGACTCTATTTACTTATAACTTCTATATTTACCAAATTAAGAAGTTATAAGTACACGTTTGAAGAACAAAGGATCTAGGAGAGTACTATCTACTTGGATTATTATTTATTGGCTGGAACTTCTCACGGGTACCAATCATAGGAGGAGAAGGGCCTACGCACTGGCGGTCATAAATTAATCAAGGCGTTCAAGAAATCATGCTCCACTTGGTCGAGATATGTATACCTACTTTACATATATACGTAGGAGACGACGGCTTACTATGTAAAGGGAATTTCTGAAGAAGACGAGAAATCGGAATACGAATTCATAAGTATAAGAAAGGTAATAATAAGTTTATATTGCAATTTTATAAAACCTTAACACCACGTTGTGATCCCAGAAGGGGTAAGTAGAGCAATATAGTACAGTCCCACGTTTTATCAGTTATTTTTACGTCTGACCATGGAAGGCATGGTGAGCCTATTGCCATAAGTATGTGTGTACATAATGCAACCGGTGAAGCGTGGGAATGTACGAAACTCCTCTGTCTACCCGTTTAGGGATTACAGGCTTGATGATGATGATGTACATATGTACATAGTGCTGCTATTGGGAATGACTTTCAAGTTATAAAAACTCAAACATTTCTGGCCACATTGGTATCAAAACCTTCGTGTCTGACCTGATGTTCAATTGGCATCATGGATTTCATGAACCGTAGAACCCAGAAGATGGATTTCAACTCAAGTCGTGTTCATAAAGTATTATTTACATCAGATTAGGAAATAAGCCTTTTACATATTCAGATACATTTTCATCTTCATACTAATATAGAGAGATGTTGTTGTCCTCTAGTATGGTTATTTGCAAAGCCTACAAAAAGCAGCAATTTTAAATAAAATGCAAATATAATTGAATTTAGAGAAATTAAAATTTTATATATCAGATCTTACTATCACTTAGAAATAGTAATCTGCATAGATCATCTTCATCTAGCCTGTATCAGCCCACTGCTGGACTTAGGTTCCCTCTAATATGAACCACTGGGTCCTTGGCTAGCTGCATTCTCGTCCTGTCTGTGACCTTTCGCAGATCGTCATATCGCCTAGTCGGCTATTTAAAATTTATCACCTCAAGATCTTTAAAATTAATTGCTCCTTAATGCCTAACGTTACAACAGTCATAGATAATTTATAAATCTTCGCGTTTCTCACTTCCCTTTCGAAGATACGAGCGTATTCATTTAAAAGGAAAATGTTATACCGTCTTCAGTTATTGTCTAGAACTCTGTGAATAGTTAACTCGGACTAATAGCGCTTTGTTCGTCTAAGACGTTATTGACGATCGGTGTTAGTTACCAAATGGTTCCTTTCTTTGCATTTAATATCACTCAGTGCTGGGTATGTTTTAAAATTATTCAATATCTTTAACGACGTAACATATCACATGGGCTTTATTATTTGCCAGTTAACTATAAGTAAGAAGATTTATTGCAACCGTTAAATCTCTCCCCCGACATGCGGTCGTAGATTTTTCATGCGACCCCATAGTTTTACACGACTTGTGTCGTTATTAATTCTTAAACGGTTTTATACTGTTGCCCCCATTTTATTTCAAAATGTTAACGATACACCACTGATACACTCAGCTAAGCCTTTTCATCTGTCACATCTTAACAGCTATGGAATTGGGTTATAATTTACGATGTTATCAGAGCGACACCCCGCATGAGGGCTGCGGTCAGTTTGACCGGTGAAAAAAGGAGTATACAGTTATAGAGAGATAATGGTCAGTGGCCCCCCGTCTCGACCAGCACCCGCCCTGTTATGACTTGCCAAAATAGAGCCGTAATAATGAAGGATAGGCTGCGTAACTTGAACGTTATTTAGAGCGATTTGGTGACCGCTCGGGGCTGTTGGTCGTCGCTTGTTACATTGAATGGTCGGGGGTGATTCAGATTCACTTTTGTTGGTCAGTTGGCGTCCACTCTATCATTATTTTACCATTCAATAGCTCTCGAATAACCCGCGTAACAAGGGATGACTGTATTTGCGCAGAACTACACAATGACACAAAACATTCATTTTGGACATCGAGCTTTTGTGGTCCAGAATAAATCACAAATAAATATGGCCATCTAAATCGAAAGGTACTTACATTGAAAAATATTTTACAACCGAGAAGCAACATAAATAAAGCTGAGTTGACACTGTTTATTTCTTTATTACGGGCGTTATGATGTCAAATTAAACGTTTTCAACGATAATTATTTATGTCATCGATTTTGTACACGTATTGTTTTAAGTTTATAAATATGCATTGAGTAATGGATTTTTTTATTTATATAGTGACATGAAATGTTCCAACTTGGTATTTAGGTGTAGACGCACATTTATGACGATCTGTATATACATTTATATATGTCAATATAAGCGAATAAGTGGGTAGACTCATTACTCGTGCCCATGTTGAAGTGTCTGTCGATATTAAATGGTACTTGCAGTTAAGGAACACTGGATTCGACCTTGGATGGGTGGTCGTTAGCAATAGATTGTCCTGAGATGTTTTGAAAGGTAAGCAGTTGATGCCATTTGTTATTGCCAGTTAACAGTATTAATAGAAAACCTCAATAACAACCGCAATGACAGCTTACGAGTATAACCTTCCCACGCATGAGCTTACCAATTATCTGTATTTCCCTCTATCAATCCGTTGATTAACTGTCGCTTCAACTGTCTAATTCTGGGGATAGACCCGTACTTATAGTAAGTTTATAATACTTAAATAGAGCGATAATATTTTCTCATTAGGCATGTTTCATACAATTTAATGATTAGTTAGTATTGTGGATTATACAGGTGATAATACTTGTTTATTAGGCGTGGAAATTTAATAAATCGGAATGCTTGCTTGTAGGACAAATAATGGAGATGCTTATTAAGACGCATCGGCAGTATATACAGTATAGTGGCTAAAGCCGTAGTGGAGATTGATGCTGGCGCCTTTGGGCAGTGTGACAAATAGTCAGTTCAGCGGAGGCGTCGCAGACGTCTTACCATAAATAAGGATTACGCCCCTGACCACGCAGTCTTGCGGAGTGGACGCGGGACTCGGGCGCTGTAGCCTGGCTCACGTCAAGCCTCTAGGGCGCCACACTTTGTTAGCCCTAAGACATCGGGGAATTCAGTCAAGATGAAAACGTATGCGGCTTTGAGTCTTGTATGTAAATCATATGTTTTTTATGTAGTAGTGTTGTAAATAATTCGTTATTTGATATATTTTCACTGTATACATTATTTATTTTAGGTATACATTTTTACAAAATTCCTGACCATATATCTTATATTTTTTAACACCTTGATTCAATGATGTAGGTTCGAACCCGTTTTACATTCCACTGCTGCTGGGCTTCTTTCGTAACTACTGGAGACCGGGAACGGAGTAAGTGTTGCATGTTTTCCAATCGATTTAAAGGCTTCCGATAAGTTTTCACGATTACTCACTAACATTAACAAACGATAACAATTACTGCTTTATTTGTGTCCAAAGTCCGAAAACCCTCTTAAAATTTTCCGACTAACGGTTAACTATTCGAAAAAATCATTTGCCGGCGTAGTTAATTTTACAGATCTACAACTGTGTTAAATTTAAATTACTTAGAAATAATATAATATCCCATATAATCAGTTAGCTAATTCGCTGAATTCAAGCCTAATCCTTTCGTAGAAAATCTTGACATTAATTTGAAATTTAAATAAAATCCTCACAGTGGGAGCATGTAAAGTTTGCATGTAATTTAAACTGAGAGGGAAAGGAGCGATTCGGTTTGAGTCGCGCGAATTTGCGTTATTTCGGCGCCTAAATCTCGAATTACAAGTTAGAAGACGGGTATCAAGTTTGGCGCGAAACTCGCTAAGCCAATGTTTTAGGCGCCAGTTACACGAGCAGATTTTCAAACCTTCGCATCGCTATTGAATTAATAATAAAGTAACATCGCGCCTGAATTGCACCGAAGAGGTAGGCAGAAGAGTGTCGTATACCTACTCGAACAATTGCCTACTTATGTTATATGTCCAACTATGAAATAGGGGGTGAGCCTATAGGATTAATGATGTTTAACATTTTTTTTTACTTGTACAAATAACAAGCTACCGGATGTTAAATGGTCGTAATGGATTTGATGAGACGGAAATATCGTATAAGATCAATCATTAATAAGTGATACTTCCTGAGGATTAGAATCGGACGCCTCATGCCTTATCCTAGTACCACCTGCCTCTTTATAACAGGAAGGCAACATGAGTTGCTTAATGGATGATAAAAATGAGTGCAATTGAACACATCAGAAGATTCTATCATCGTTGAGTAATTTCTCATACTTTAAGTTTTTTACTTACTTACTTTAATGCACTATTCTTATCTGCGTTATGCATGTGTCTTGTTAAAGAGCTCACAGTGTAAAAGCATGAAAAGGCCATTCCTGTATATATAGGTAGTACGTTTATATGTAGTGCGATATTTATGTAAATTACCATCCTAGAATTATCTGGTTCTTTCTAGAACATTCATCTTCTTGGTGCGCCAGTTTGGTTAGTGACCCGCGTATATATCGAAGGTCAGTTAATTATAACTACTCCATTTTTTATTTTAATAGGTCTTACATGTTACTTTAATGATATGAAACACTATGTAATGTCATATTTGTGTCATATTCATGTCATATTTTGTAATTTATTGTAATACGTTTTTTATTTCTCCTCGTCTTCCATAAAACCAATGCAACTTATTTGTGTTTGCTTAACTATAGTGACAGCTTCTTTGCCTGTATTTTTTCTTACGCACTAATGTCACTTGAGCAATCCCTTCTAATTTGGTTTGGATGTCGCTTTAAAACATATGTCCATATATAAGAGTATGTATAAAACTTAGGAAAGAAGTAGTGAAAAAAACAATAAATTACTTATTGTGTACCTACTTGTAACAGATCTCTTGTGCGTACAAACGCTAGTTTATAATTAAACTAACTGTAATGTGTAATTAATATAATTAATTATTATCAATTAGTACGACTTGGCAAACGGAGGGTAGACCGTCCTCCAGCTAGGCGGAGTGACGTTATTCGTACAGTGGCTGGCAGACGTTGGATGCGAAGAGCTGAAGACCGAGCTCAATAGCTTGCTATTGGAGAGGCTTATAACCAGAAGTGGATGGAAACGGCCTGATGATGATGAACAGTGTAAAATTATTGCTTGTGTAAAAATCAGTGACTTCTGTGGTCGCCCTTATATTCGTGAAGTTACAATTGCAGTACTCCCGCGGCTTACCGGCTCACGGCTGAAGGGAATCGCGACGAAACACCCGTCAAGCCCCCTTTTCACTTATCCGATATCTACAGTCAGTTTCGAGTTAAACGACATGACGCTTCCACGCACTTTGGGATTTGTGCAACAATATCAGGAACAATAATTTAAGAGCCTTACCAAATAAATCGATGTTTTGTAACATAAATATATATACTCTAGTTCTTAATGACACGCTTTTCGAATTTATTACTGCTTACAAAACAACGAGATGAACCTAGGCATAGTTTTTCGCTGCAATTAGAAGCTGGGCTCGTAAAGAAAAAAATATATAGATTATGCTTGCAGTTATATGAGCTATATCCAAATAACAATTCACCTGCAAGAATTCAAACGTGGTACCTATAAACTACGCTACGACAAATTTAGAGGAGATAAAAAATTCAGCCATATTAATAGCCATTTTTAATGTTTGACAATATAGCTCGGAGCCTGGATTTGTGGCTATAAATTCCATGGGTTGAATAACATAAGGAGTTAAGATGGGAGTATTACACTCCTCTACTTCCCTTTCGGGAAAATACAAGCGTTATAATTTGTTATCATTGTTTGATTTAAACATTGTCATAAAAAATAATTACATCAATTGCAATCTGCTTTAGCTTTTGATATTGTTTATATTGTACCCCAGTTCTGGATCGGCGATCGTTTCGCCCGTATATTTGCTAAGTAGACAGTAAATTCACACGGTCGGTAGATCCGAATGGGCAGAGTTCGTAACGGGCCTAACTTGCGATGATAATCTCTTATTCGATTAGCCATACGGGTTAATGTGCAATTGTCTCAACTGGCAACACTGCGACTGCGACGCTCTATGTTGATTGTTTAGTTCAGGGTGATAAGTTCAACATATTGTTTGGTAGCACGAATTCTAAAGTAATTTTGTTTCTCATTAATTTAGCATCATTGGTGATAATCATGATCACGTTGTGATATAAAGATAATATAATTTAATATGTATGAAGGGTAAAAGGTTACCTTTTATACGTAATATGTCTGTTGTAAATAATTTTATTACAATTTTTAAGCAAACCCATGTTTTTTAAATAACAACGTAATGTGATTATGTTTGAATGGGCAGGATGGAATCTAAATATATGCGAGGAAAGGCGTCTATTAAAGTTATTTTCTATTGAGTCTTATTCTATTTTCTAACCACAAGCGATATTTTAACAGATAATATTAAATAACTAATAGAAATAAACGCATGAATGAATTGATGACATTTGACATTACTTTTACTTACATTTGACGTCAATGACTTCCAATTATATCCGTGATACATGAGACCATATATTCATGTTAATAAATGCTAAACTTCATATTATTTTAAACACCGTGTTTGACAATGACATTTAAAATAAGCTCAAATATTTTTAAATGATGTCAACACAGAAATAAAATGTCGTCAAGACAAAAATCACGATTGAACTTTTATTAGGACGCTTGGATAAATTTTAAATGAGTTAAAAAAAAATTATAGCAGAAATTTAGGGTAGCTCTGAAGAAATAACCAATAAGATTTTACTCAGCGATGGACAACGTTGTGTTACATAGTAAGCGCGGGGATAGGGTTTCTTAATTAGGGGTGGCGGTGTTATCTTGCGAAACCTCCAATTACACGAAAGGATCAACCGTGGCCAGTCTCCCCACGTCGTGATGGCATTACACCCGATATTGTTTTATGGTCCTATGAATAATTGAGTGCAATTAAAGATAAATACATGGTCGATTTTAGCCATGTACCTACACCCCCTATCTAAGTAACTGCCTCACAAACCCGTGTGAGTTTCGCACTGAAATTTATGACCTTTGCCCAACAGTGGATTATTGGTAAAATTAAATTTGGGAAAGTCTATGTTCAGAAGTGGAGTAAGACATGCTGATTTTGAACATGGTTATTGCCTCGTTGGTCGAGTGGTTGCAAACGCGACTGCCAATCCGTAGGTATTGGTTTAAAATCCCGGGTATCAGTTTTGTATTTCTCATTATAAAATTCGCTGGATTCATGGTATATAGCATTTTACAGTATCTATAACTTTACGTATAATACATTTAATTAATTCTTTAACGCTGATTAGCGTTTCTAGAATATTCTTTATAGTGATTATAAGAGTAAATCCAACAAAGTATTGAGTTCTACAGATACCTACATGCATGCAAATTGATTTATAACTCTATCAAGATAGAAAGGTCTTTTAATATAAGTGTGCATATGTTTCATTGTTATTTATACAGTGTATCCAGGGCCGTGGATTAGCCGATGGCCAGTCTCCTCACGTCGTGGAGCCCAATTATACCCGCCGCCCGACAGGGTATTGGTTGGAAGTGCACGAACATATAACTTATTGTTTTACTTAAGGATACCGTATCCTCTTTGTACCGACATTCACATGTAAAAGATATGAAGTTAATGTTAAACATACGATATATCTGTACCTACTGACATTCAAAGTCATAATACATATTAATGTATCTGTCTACTGTAATAATTATTCAGCAAGGTACCTACTTCTATGAAGTCTTTCTATTTGTTGTTTACTATGTTTAAACTTAGCACAATCGTTTTATTTATTCTATTTCAAATTTCACCTTTCATCTGCAATTCATTATTTATTAAGTACCTATTTAGTAAAAATAAATAAAAGTCTCGTTAATATGTAAGCCTTTGATTTGACACGTCCGGCAATCTGATACATACGTAACAAACCCTTGTAAAAGGGACGTGTATATTACACCTATGTCGTGAATTCGTTACTGTTTTAATGTTTTAATCTCGGATCTACATAATAATACAACGCGATGGGACTTCCCGGCCATCCGGCAACTTGATTGATGTCCCTCGCTAGATTTATTTAACCGAAAAGTAGCACGCCACACGTCCTCGTACGTACCTTTGTTTCATTTTTAATACGTACCTTTCATAATTAGCGTAATAAATTATAAAATGATAATACTAGGGCCATCTTGTGAAACGCTTAATGCCGCGCGTCAGGGGGCGCCGCCGGCGACCGCATGTCAATCACTCTCCCAAATGTAGAACAATTCTTATTTCGAAAAAGAATAAAAAAATACGTATCACTTTTATTCGCTATCCTTCTCTGTTTAGTGTATTATAGCGTTTGTGCGAATGCAATAGCGTATAAAATCGGTGTTGCGGTAACATCTGTGGCTTATAATAGACGCTTACGTAGCCTTCTTTTCGGGGATCGAGCCCGGTGGGATCGCTTTAACATGATTGATCTGTTTATTTTACATTTTAAAAGAACATTTTTACGGTTGCTTGTCAACTTAATAACAAAGTGTTTTATTTCGGGACACGTTAAGTTCGGTTTTATTGATAGGCTCTCTTAGCTTTATACGTTTCTTGAGTTGGGTCGGAATTGTATAACAGAATTCGTAATGTATATGTGATGTAACTCAAATTGATTAGGCTGTCAGTTTATTGAAATATCATCATTTTCATATAATCACATTTAATAACCAGTGTTTTGTACGGGGTTTCTTAGAAATCTATTTATTTGCAAATAAGAAGTTAAACATGTAAATTACTACTAACTTAAAAATCTATCAATTTATATGTTTTAATCGTAACTGCGTTTGTAATTACCGTTCAATTATAATAATATAGAGATGTTTGCTATGTTCTCCACCTACCCTTTTGAGTGATCTAATAGGAGACGTAGCTGAGTGAAAAAAAAAAAAAAAAATTCAATTAATCATCATAAGGCTGTCTCAGTTCATTGCCAGACGTAGGCCTCATTAAGGTTGTTTTGCCCATAATCCCCACGCTGGGCAAACGGGTTAAAAATCACTACAGTAGAGTTTCTCGCCCCGCCTACGCTGCTGTCCATCAGCGGCCATAATACTTGATACAATACGAACATTAAACGTTACGTTGTAAGAAGGTTCAAGTGGTAAGTATGGTAGTTATATCTTTAACAGATAAGTGTAGAGACGTTTTAAGCAACGAGATAGGTATTCATCGGAAGATGTACTTTAAATGGCGCCTAATATTGAAGAGCAGGTCCTTAAGCAGGGGGTAGAGTGTGCTTTCGGTGACGCCGTCGGTAGAGTAAGTAGAGAGCCGACAAATATATTTACAGAAGTCGTTAGGAAGGGTTTTTGGATCATTTTCAGAACAGAAACAGTATTAAAAAACAAGACTAACTTTTTATTCTTGGTCTTACGTTTGAGCATTGATCAGAGGGTCTTGACGAGTATCTGGTAGATAGTAGAGTAGATAGAGTGAGATATTAGTATTGCATAGATAGTTTTAGTTTTGCTTTATAATTTTTATACATATTTTAAATAGCATCATATACGGTCTTAGACTCTCTGTGGTTGGTGTATTCGACATTTCTTTCATCATGTCTTTTTGCGGTGTCACTGTATGATTTTATTATCGTGTAAATATTAGGGTGTAGTAACAGGATGAGCAGGAATGTAGAGTTTCAACCCCTGGCTCTATGGCTAGATCTCGTATCTGTAACTAATCGCAGGCATACTTTCATTGCTAATTGCAATTAATTATTTTTCATATTGACTTCAAATATACACGAATAGCGTTGATCCATATCCATTAGGTAGCTTGAATATGCACGTTGGATTAGTACTTTTACCGCACCAAAAAGAATAAAACAAATAATTCAAGGAAAGCTTCTCTTATCACTCCAAAACGTTTAAATTGATTGAATGTAAAACGGTAATTGCAAATCTTGCTAGAAAAAAAATATGACAAATATTATATTTACAAATAACGAGTTTAAAATATTTGTAGTCAGTAGTTGTAGCAGTAATATTGTAATTTAAACAAGGCTCGACGTAACCGATTGCCGTCAGTTGAATGAAAATCACCGGTCAATCTTAATTATTTAGTGCAAAATTGGACTTTTGCTCGACAATCAGAATTTAATCGCTAGCAATCAAGCTGCTTAAGGAGTAAAATATGAGAAAAATAAATTATATGAAGAGTCTGCGAGTGTAGTGATTGAAACGATCACTAAGCATCTGGTTATGAATATGAAGCGAAGACCTGTTAAAAAGCAACAAGAGAGAGACAAAAAATGTGAGCACTCCCACACAGCGTCTTATCGGAAGCAATTACACGTCGCTTTATTAATTTTCATAACTACCCTCCCGAGATCAAAGGATACCGAGATGCGCGTGCGCCGCCCTCGCGTGTGGTTCAAGGTAAAAATTCTCTCAGGTATTTGAAAATAACAATTTAAATATGCATATAAATACCAAACCAGGACTTCTTTGTGAAGGATCACAAATGAAGTAATTCAGTGTCTGATCCTAATGCGTATATGTATATAAAAATAAAAAAATATTTATGATAATAGTAGCATATATACATCAGATAATTTCTGTGAATAAACTAATAATGAAAAATATTACTGTCCTCGTTTTGAGTATTTTGTAATAAACAATATTAAGATTGTAAATAAGATTACTTTGTCTTGTTTTCTTTGGGAAATTACCTTGTATTAATTTTAAAAAATCTGACATTATTTTCTAACAAGATGACTATGAAACGTTTTGTGATAGTCTATATACGAATTCATTATTTACTTATGACTTTTTGGGATGACCCGACTAGTATCGAATCTATTCTAGATCTTCATAACCCTCCGCTGATCGCCGTGGAACGAATCAGGCTATTCCTTAAAACATATATGAGGTAAGGCTAGATATTTTTTCGCGTTAGAGGCAATATAATTTATCGCTGGCCACTTTATCTTGTACCACGTACACAGCTACTGTTTACTGCGCGGGCCCTTGAAGACGTTTTAACAACACTCAGACTGCATCTCATCTTTGATCTTGACGACACTTCAGACTACCAGCCGCTTTAAACGCAGCCGCCAGCCGAAATTGGATTACTAGGTTAACGTTTAAAACTAATATCCATTTAAGATAATGTAAACACCATATTGATTTTCAGAACTCATTGCTTTATGGTTTTTAATATCTTAAAAAATTTCATTAAGTAATGTACATAGGTTGTCTTGTAGTTGTTTGATGTGAACTTCATTAATAACGTTAAAAATATTACATTTCGCGTATAACTATCTAATTTCTTAAGTGTAAATATACATAATAAACATCATTTTGCATATAACTTTTTATGAGCAGCTGTCTAAAACACTTTCCGTCTACATTGTATGAAACTTGCTCACATTGTAAGCGGTAATATATACATAAAAAGGTATGCATATCGTACCCGTATAAAATAAATCAAACTTCCTAAATAAAACAAAAATTTACATGCGTCACAAGCGGCGAACACTGGAACAGAAGAAAGACTTATCTCGCTAAAACGATTCCCACATAAATAAAGCTCATCGGATATGAAACCGTATTTACATAAGAAAAATATAAAGAGGCCTAACTGATAGGTCCATAAGGGCGCCGTATCTGGCAGACCGGCACTTGGGACTCCGCGCACGTCTTCGGAGAGCGCCGCGCGTTTAATAACAATACGAAATATCAGTTCGTTCCTCCGATCGCAAATCTACGTCAATAACATATCCAATAGTAGCGCTCAATTCATTTCGACATAATCTAATATGGCGGGGCACGTTTCCCGCCTAAATCTCCCGCCACATGTCGCCAAGATGGCCGGCCGCCCGAAACGCGAATCTAAAGAAAAAGGAGATCACGAATCGGTAATATCTTTCAAGTCCATAAACTTAAATGTTTATTTGCAGCGATATTTTGTCCTTTTGCAGATATTGCTTTGCTAACTATATATTGGGTTTCAGATATATTATATAGGAAACTCGAGAAATAAGTAGATAATATTTACTTTGTTGTAGTAAAGGAATAGTTTCAAAAATTATGGTACGAACTTGGGCAAAATGAAATTTATTTTTAAGGGTAGACATAGAAAAACTGTACCGCTGTTTATGGGTGGTTGTTTATAATATTTGACACAAAATCAATAAACGCTTATAGGGTTGTTAAGGTTTCTGAACGAAATAGCTGAATATTGTGATACAACCCGTTCTACGTATCTAATGTTTTTGAAAGAATAACCGGTATTGCCCAATTTTTTCTAGGTTTTCAACGTTCCCAACATACCTACTTATATAATGTGTTAAGCCATTAACCTGGTACTCGTGCCTAACCATAGAACATTATTTTAATCGGTCAACTTTTTTAATTAATCCAATAACGCCATATTTTTATTATAGGTACATTTAAGTGAGTTTTATAACAATATTTATTTACGTTACATATTCAACAATACAAAATCGTCAATTAATATTATTCACTACTCCAAAAGAACGACCAAGAGCCGTAAACCATGCAAATAAAATCTATATTCCATTAACTAATTGAGACATGTGAGACATGTTACATGAATATTAAAGCTTAAGAAAGAAGTAATTCAACAAACTTTGCTTCTTACAATAAATATTAAATTAAACCGGGGTCATTTGATACCTATTCTTCGAACTAGTTTGACGACCTCCGTGTAATGATATACTTAGACTGATTACAGAAAGTGGCTAAGTTAATAGAAGGGCCGGTGAGCTAGTGCAGTCGCCAATTCAAATAAACGCAAATTGCCGCAATTAGTGCGCCTTTCTAATGCATTGATTGATCAATCATCGAACGCCGATCGAGGCAAGTGCCGCTTTGTCTGCAGCCGCGATGTCGGCGGACGTGTTCCCTCAACATTCCGAATTGTCTCAAAGATGACAGTTGTCAAACAGAAGGTTATCTGTTCGGAGCAATACTTTTGTATGTCACGTGTTACTTTGTTTCGTTCCATTCAAAATTCAAAATAAAAACATTAAATAGAATAATTATGATTTTAAACTTTCTGAACTGTTTCCTAAAAGACATTTTTTTTTGAAATAATACACTCTAGTCAAATGAGTCTACTCAAATAAGTGATATGAAAAATATTTTGAAAAACAAATTTCCAGTGAAATGTTATATAAACATGGATTACAACCCTCGAGGTAATGTGACAATGTCATTCACTGATAATGTCACAAACAATCGTGATATTTCTAAACACTATCTACTCTTTGTCGATAATGGTTGGCGATTTCAATTGATTCCGTCATTGTGTTGGAGAGTGGTGATTTCAGCACGATTTGTTCCACTGGACTCCTGTGGAACAATATCCACCTAATATTGAGTTGGTAGTAATTTAAACCGACGGAACAGATGTATCCTTATTTTCATATAATTTGTCTATGAAATAATTGAATTAAATCTCCGAATTGTTTCTGTCGGCTACTTCAAATCGTCGTGGGTTCCGTGCCCGATCATTTTCATCAAGTTATCATAATCTATAATGTCTATAACTTTAGTAGGTATGGCAGCAGGCTTAGAATAAAATCTATTATTTACGGTTATCGTGGGTTAATCTTTATTGTTCTGTAACATACTAATATCATGTATGAATGTATGTTACGTTACATTTTATTTTCTTTCTTTAAGATTTGCAGTATTGGCAATCGTAGGTATTTCGATTCTTTGATTTTACAAGAAATTTCAAAGAAGCGAAGGTGCAGAGATTTTATGTAGCTAAAATATAGCTACAGTTTAGTGTAATAATATTGTTACTTTCAATTAGTTAATAATTTCAATAATGCGAATAAGACTATATATACTAACATAAGCAAAATCGCTATTGAGAATAACACACATGTAGGATAACAATAATCGATAACCGATAACAATCGATAAAAAACCTTGTGCTACACATACTCAAAATTGTATTATAAATGATAAACTATCAATAATATTCTTACTATACAGATGTTACTATAGTTTTAGTTAGGAGAGTAGTAATCTTTTATCTTCTCACTAAGTCCGATTGAGATCTAAAGCGCCGGTGGTCACGTCGCTGTAACTATTGATTTCCATTTAATTCGGCGCGTGCTTCCGTTGAACCCCTCAGCTCCGCCACCGAAAGAAAGAAAGAAACATTTACGCGGTACGAAACGACACAACAATGCGAGATTACTCCTCCGATCAACATCGGCGGTCAACTGATTGGAGGGCACGTAAATGACGTACACTTACAAAGACATTGTATCTTAATCAATCTATATTTGTACCTGTATATCTAGAGGTCATAAGATTTCTTCAGATTGCGTTTACGTTTTATTTTTATCTATATGGACAGAATATGTTAGATCTAGGAAATTGTTTGTATACCTATTTTAACTTGTGAAACGAATGCACGTGATGACGAATTATTTGTTGTATAAAACAAATGAAAGCGTAAAATGCAAAGTTTAAGGCATTTGAAACTTTTGTATAATTGCAGAGTATTATATATAAGGGGAAAAATAATTTACATTGTAAAATTATTATTAATATTCGAGTACGATGTAATGTAACGTGCGTACATTGATTGATACACTATATTACAATTACAGGTAGTGGTTTTCATTTTCGAAACAATGGCGCTCGTGACTTGATATTCCGATAGATGCTACTGCTTCCGAGACCCACCAACGCATTATCTGGTGTGATACTGCCAGTACATTACAATTCTATTGTGAAATACAAATTAAATTTGGAAATTGGTTTTATTTACGACAGCATAGTAATAACCTTTATAAAGTACCATCCACTGCCAAGCATGATTGGTTTGTAAGTTAAGTTCATTTAATCAATTACTTTTAGATTGCCGCTCGCCTTTTTTTTCGCGACCAGTATTGTTTTTAGTTTAGTAGACCAGTAAATTTCGAGATAGCTTACGCCGCCCAAAAATTAATTGATCGGATCTCGTTTCTCAGAGGAAACAGCGCGGAAGAGTTTTAATTAGCGAGAAAAAAGGCACCACAAAACTTCGGACGTAAAAAACCGGGAGACAAGGGTGGGTGTAGCGAAGAATAAAAATCTCCCGCTCGTAATGCGGGCAACATTTGTGTGAGGAAGACGCTCAGTAATGGAAGACAAATTTCAATATAATTTGCAATACATAAGCGTGTTACTTTAATAGCCCAGAACCACCCTTCAAATTAAACGGGGCTTAAGTTTTATTTTATTTTTTCCTCCTCTGTTCGATAGCGGGCGCGTGAGCGGGCCGCTCGGGGAGTCGCGACGCGCACGGGGCGTCCGGAAAAATATAATCCGACCAAATTAATTGCTTCTACTGGCAATAGTGGCGCGGCCGCGATGCCGCCAAATCAAATTAAGAACGCGCTATAAAAACCAAATTAGTGCTCGCTTTAACCGTGAGAGGGTATTTAGTTACAAGACGTTAGTTCAAATCCCGCCATTTTCATTAACAATAAATATCCCCTCGCAGCCGCACGGAATCCTTATTGTTTTACTTTTTACACCCTTGTGGCCCAGTGGGACGCGAGTGGAAGACGTCTCCTGCGAAGCTCTAGCTAATTTGTTCTTTTTGTTTACTTACTTATAGGGCGAGTGTAATAAAAATTTGTGTTGCGCGAATTGTATGGACTTTAAATTTTATATAACCGCGGCCGGTGCTTGAGGGCGAGTTTTGCATTTAATTGGGGAAAAATTTAGGGTCGACGAAGCGCTTCTGTGCGGATTCTTAAACTAATTGGACGGCCGTTACAAAGTTTTTTCTGCTTTAACTGTTTGTGCAATCGAAAGTAGGGAAAAGGGGCGTTTTTCCAGCGGAGACACGTTGTAAATTTATAACTATTACAGATTTTTTTAAATTTTTAAATTATTCCATAACGGTCCTTTTAAGGTGAACCAATTTTAGGCACATGCGATATTGAAGGGGTGAGTTGATGTGTTTTTTTTCGCCACGTTAGGCCTTAATTACAGGCGATCCAGTGGATTAGAGGGCGGCGGCGATTTAAAACAATAACCTGACACCGTCATTAGGCTCGCCGTTGAATATTATATCGCCCTCACCTCCCTAATGTGACGATATTATATATTTATTGTCTGTCCTTAGATTAAAAGTTAAGATACCAAGTCATTACCGCGATAGACACACAATGTAATTTCAACAAATTGTATCGCGTCATCAATTTTTTTTATCGAAGTTACATTGAAGTATTTTTTGAACATGCATCATTTTGAATAAAAAATTTTAGGACTTCCTTATCTTGTATTTATTTATTTTTTTTATACAAAAGAGAGAGAGAGAGAAATTAATATTGGCATTCTTTAACAGTCAGAATTAACTGTTCTTTAATTTTATTCATTTATATTTTCAATATTGGTATAGAGATATTAGACGCTCGATGCCCTCTACCTACTTTGTATGAGCCCTGGCGTGATGATTTCGTGACAATAATGATAATAGTAAACTGCTAAATAGGTAAGAATTTATTTGTTTAAAAAAATATAATTAATAGTTTAGTAACAATAATATTCTCCTGTGTTATAATCATTTTACATGTTCTTTTTATCATTCCCCCCTTCGTATAATGCACCAAAATTTTTAATTCTCTGAAATAAATAATTGTTCAATTTAAACATAATCTTCATACACCAGTCCATCCATAAGCCTTTGGAAATCCACTGCTGGACATATACCTACCTCTCCTAACTGGGTCTACTCCACCCGCTCCTGGACTATCTAATACTGAACTATCTAATACTGACAGTACTGTTCTCACAGTACTGTTACGTAGGTTTGCACGTTAGTTACTCTCTTGAGGAAACAATAGCAAAGGTAACAATTTTTCTATCCATTTATTGACTTATTTTCCTCTATCCGCTGCCTACCACTTCGGGGAAATGCAGGTGTGATTATATGTCAATCGAGTTATTAACCATCGATGTACGATCAATGTTGATAGGAGTTCCCAGATCGGCGACATTCCAATTGTCCTGTACCCTCAAAATCTCAAACGTTCTCCCTATTTTCCTATATTTCAAGCTGACCAATCAGTAATCGGATAGAGGATAGATAATATTCCTGTTATGGAAGTGAATTTCCACTTGATGACGATGTCCTCTCTGTCGCATGGTTGCTAGCCCCTTCGAATGATGCACCTAAATTTTTAATTCACTGAAATAAATCGGGAAGTGACCTTCTCGCTCTGAGATGAGACTCGTGTCCAACAGTGGAACGATAAAAAGGGATGGAAAGAATATCGGAATGCTTTGTTTGTGAAGGAATTGTGAAAGCTGTCGCTTAGCAAAATGAAATCTTGAAAGTTATTTCTTTAAAGATTAGCGAAACCATAACTTGCTAAAGGCTGCAGACAGATGCTGGATGCGACAGGCCGAGGACAGGGCGTGATGGCGCTCATCGGGGGAGGCCTATGTCCAATAGCAGACTGAGATAGGCTGAAGATGATGATGGTGATGAACTCGGTTAATATTTTACTTAAACGGTTTTAATTTTCGTGTCTTTAATAATATGTCTACAAAGGGATCAAATATCATGTTTTATTCGTTTCACGTGGCATTAGTAGTTTTTCCTTATTAATAATTTGACAGATACAACAGATATACTTAATCATTTAATACAAAGTTATTAGCATTCAAATGCAACAATGACAAGACACCTTTTGGTCGAAATTGATGTACATGATAGTAGATATAGTGTTAAACAAATCTTTTAAGAACCTTTGTCATTATTTAAAACCAAGCACCATATGTTTCTCAATGTGGTTATTACCGTCACTGATCACTTAGGTGGTTAATTACAAATTTTTCAACGAAACGACTGCCAGACCCGTTACCGGCGCAGAGACGAATGTGTGTCGGAAGTCGTGTTTATTTCCACCATAATGAGGTTTAAACGATTATTTTGTAAGCGTTTTCAACGTTCATACCCAAAACTTGAAGTGGGGAGAGTTAATACATCAAGTACGGCACACAAAAGTAATCAAATCTGTTAGCAATATAGAACTTGTAGAGAAAATCTGGGAACATTGGAATCTAAAACAAAAACAGATATAAATATGTTCTTCATACTATTTATAATAGATAGGTGTCATTTTCTGTAATCTTGAGAAAATATGAGGAAGTAATCTGCAAGCTTAACAGTTCTTCATGATGTTCTTTGAGAAGTGGAAATTACCCAACTTTGCTAACGTGGCAGAATGTGGTCTCACCTTTATTCAGACAAGAGGGATTTGATGACGATAATCATTCAAAATCGTTTTAACAGCCTGATGATTTCCACTGAAATTGTACGTATGACATATACTGGCTAGGTATCTGTTTAGATTGTTTTTTGTATGTAATTTTTTGTTAACAATACCGCTGTACAAATTCAATACAACATAATGACAGCTTAGTGTAATACACACGTTGCTTAATCGCCAGTGTGTTTGCGGCCCGTCATTATAATACTGAAAAGGCAGCGGTCGAAAATGGTAATTATATTATTAGAATTACAACGATGATTGCAGGAAACATGTTATTTAACCGACGCCGATACGATCTTATCAGCGATCCTAATACGAAACGTGTGGATATTATCGCTTGCTGCCGAAATCGCCCGGATACGCATTTATTATCCGGACATATGCTTATGCTGTTGGTTTACACATATACACACACATACAGATACACGAACGAGCAAACAATCACACAGCATGATCGATATATTAACCCATGTTGTTAATAGATATGAATAAGAAAATGGTGGTCTGTGGCCAGCAACGAAGGCGGTGCGAGAAGCCGCGCTCTGTGATCTCCAATCAAGTTCAGCGTGGAGATTTTGGGCAGAAGTCCTTCAAGGAAGACCGAGTCAAGCGGTGGACGGGCTAATGATGATGAAGAAAATTTGTCAAAGTAGGCGATAACTAGTTTAGCTAGATAGATAATTAATTAGTCCAGCGTTACTTATCATTACTTACTTATTACTTATCATTGGACCATGACGTTAATTTCCATGTGGGATACGTAGAGAACACCAAGTGGA